>JAJOOE010009873.1:0-67709 GCA_036250405.1 Solanum raphanifolium | reverse complement strand
TGTGTAGAGTTACGCAAATGCATTAGCTTTGATCAGCTTATTGTTGCGTTAATGTTCATCTAGCCAGCATGACTGTATTTGAGAGAGAGAGAGAGAGACAGAGAGAGAGAGAGAGAAAACAACTGACTTGCTTGAGCTCTTAATAATTACACTGCCATAGTTTAGTGCTTGAACAGAAACAACTTAACAGGCAAAATTTCTCAGAGGTTGAACTGAATCCCTAATCTACCTATAATTATCAACATTTTGTCTTTCTTTGAATCCTTCTTTTAACTGAATACTGATCTTCCATACTGTCTCAGCTTCCACAGGAGACACTGCCAAACTTCTTATCACTGGCGTCAAGAGGTTGTATCCTAGATCTGAAAATCTACAGCTCCCACCGAAAATATAGCACAGGAGCATTTGCATCAGAGAGCCCACTGCAGACCGCTACCTTGATGCTTGATCAAGACCAGCGGCAGCAGAGCTCATGCCAGGGGCAACACCATTTTCATTTGGAGGAGGTGTACCCCATTTACCTTCCGACTCTAGAGGCTCAAGCACATAAACTCCACCATCAGTAAGTCCTACTGCGCATTGGTTTGATTCAGATGGATGAGCAGCAACGACAAGTGGATATACTCTGGAGCTGTCAAGTACATTATCAGGCAACTAGGAAACAGACATGAGAGAATATGAAACTAAACCTAGTATTAGTCTATTGTCCCTGATATGCTTCATACCTTGGAAAAAAAATAGAAAAAGAAAGATGCATACCTTGGGTTAGAAGGCAAGTAGGCGGCAGGATTCACCCGACACCTCAGCTTGAGTGCTGCAGCAGTAAAGATACTCACACTTCCATCATCAAAACTTGCAAAAATTGATTGGCTATCACACGAGTACGTTGCATCAGTAACTGCAAAATTTGGTGAAACCCACTGCAAGGAACCAAACTTTATGTGAGTTCAACAGCCTCCTTTCCTTGAGTTGATCAGATCAAACATACCAAGACTAAAAACAATATTTTTGACTAGTTTTAACAATAATTCCTAGTTTGTGTGATTTGGGGTCTATTTATATGAAAAATCAAAGTACTATCTCCCACCATGCAATAATAGAATGTTTGCCAAATAAACATAGGACACAACATTATCGTAACCCACCAAGAAGCAAAGCACCAAGTAAACAAGATATGTCTTACAAACCTGCTTCACGCATTCAAGCTTTGATGCTTCATATATTGCTATCTGTGTTTCGTGAACAACCAACAAGTGCGTCTGATCTTGATGGAACTGAACCCGTGTCTGAGCAAGAGGATTTATTGCTCTACCAGAGGGGATCTGCAAAAACTTGCTGGCTTTCTTCTCCCATCCATCCATGCTCCAAACACATAGCTGAAGGATGTAAAAGGTAAGAAACCAAGATAAAGAGAGATATCAGTCCACACTACTAATGCTGCGCTCCAATAAAATTACAGGATGGAAATTCTCTGGAGAAATCAATGGAAACAATTTGGAAGGGAACTGTTGAGTTTTAACTTTCCTGCCATAATCAGGTAATAAGTGCAATAGAAAGCAACTTGATGACAAGGTAGAAAGCTTTTTTGCTGTTTATAAGAAATTCTACACTCTATTACCCACTTAAATTTCTCAAGTGTCTACCAAAAAAGCATTGAACAAGTCCCAACAGTAAATCTGGGTCCTGCAGATATTCTAAGTATAACATGGGATTTACCTGAGCATCAGCACCAGATGATACCAGAACATTCAAAACGCTAGAGAAAGCCAAGCCAGTTACTCTCTTCTGATGACCTTTGAGTTTGCTTTTCACCTGTAGATTTAAAAAAGTATTTAAATCATCATGTTATGCACATATCACGTATCTGTATGAATTATGATATCCTAATCGTAATTTATTTCAGGACCTCATCAACGCGAACATTATAGATTTGTATTGAAGAGTCCTCCATTCCGATGGCAATAATGTTATTATCCTGTGGATGAAAAGCAAGAAACGTTGCTGCAGGTGGAGGGGGCATGAAAGTTGTCATTGTCTGCAAGGCATTAAGTGTATGTTAAGCCTCAGATTTAAAACCACCAATCACACTGATACACAAGCTATCCAGCTAAGCCAGACACATTGATTTATAAATACCTTAAAAGTCATCATGTTAAACAAAGAAATTTTTCCACCAGATGCTGACATAACGTATGAGTCATTCTTGGAAAGTGCAAAGCATGGAACAGCTTCTTCAGGGTTTGTGTCGCTTATATCATTTGTCATCAGAATTCCACTGGAAGGTTGCCATAATTGAGGGGGGACAGCAGTAGATGCCTGGAGAGATAAATTGGAAAAGGTCATCAGAAAAGAAGCATTAAAGATCAAGGTTAAAGGGGAAACAGACAGATTATTCACTATGGAATATATGGAAAGAGAAAAAACTTCAAACAAAAAGTCCCAGTACCTTTCCTGTCACGTTCCTCTCGTTCCGTTGCCATTTCCAGAGTTTGTGTACAGCATTGTATGCCAAAGCCAGAATTGCACCTCCAGAATTTGTATACATTAATCTAATGATCTGAATATAGAAAATATAAAAATTGATCAACAATAAGTCAAGTTACATAAGATATCGGAAATATAAACTCCTAATTTTAAAAACCACAATGAATTACCTATCTTTTCCTTTTCAGTAAATGAACAAACCAGACAAAAACTTAAATGAATAGACTTGACAAAACTTGCTCTGGGACAACTAGCTAATGGGGAACTCCTAGACACCTTGGTCCCCAAGCAGAAGAAATTAAACAAATAGGTACCACATCCTTACCCTCACGGACAGTAGATTATCTGGAAGCCTCGAGGAACGAACTTGAGCAGGTTCACTAATTTCAGTCAATTTCCAAATTTTGGACTTCTCCAGCTCCTCAGGAATCCTAGGCTTGGTATCTTGCAAGCTGCGGTTATCTCCATTCTGAAAGGTAGTTTTAAAAATAGTTAACAAAATATTCTATCAAGAGTGCAAATTGACAAACATACAATATCTTGCACGTGTAAACATTAATTATAGAGGTGTAAAGGAATGTTTTCAGTGAAACGTGTGCAGCTGTGAAAACCGAATAATCCAACTGCATGAGCTAAGCATAAAAACCTACCAGTTGAACAATGGCCGTCACTGGTGCAGTTCTATCCGCAATACTAATGCTAGTTCCAGCAGTTGAACTAGAAGCACCATATGTGCTGATCATGGGTGCCTGTCAACAGTTAAAGAAAAATGAGATAATGAAGCACCCCCCCCCCCCCCAAAAAAAATAAAAATAATAATATATACCTTGGCAACAGCACCAGGAGGAACTCTGGAGGGATCAAGAGCACGGCTTTCAATAGCACGGATCAGCCGAACACCATCAGCATTTGCCAATATTTTAACCCCATTTTCACTGGTTGATACAGCTAGAAGTGTCCCCTCTTTACTAAATCGGATGCATGGAGATGCCTAAAGGTGAATTTGTATCTTTTTAGAAGTGCTCGACATTTTACAACAATAACCTTCAAAGCAGTAATAAGATTTTAACTACATACTGGTAATCCGCCATCAGCATCTGCAGTAGTCAAGAGGTTTGTATTATCCATGTCCCAAAATTTGATTATGAACTCATCGCCAGCAGCCAAGAATCTGTTTTTAGTAGTATCAAATTGCACCACCCCGACAGATCTTTTTCCAAGACCAACATAAGTACGTTTAACAGCACCTTCACTTTCATTCCACTCCACAAGGTATGATTCACCATCTTTACTGGTGCCACAGGAAAAGAGCCTACAGTTTTTTGACAAATAAAATATATTTAGCCACTTTAATCTTTCACCATTTTCAATAACAGAGGCGGCTAACTAGGCTTTTACCTTGCTCCATCAGCACTATAAGCCATTGTAGTACATGAGTGGCCTGGAGCATCATAATCAACCCTGGATCCCATGTTGTCATACAGCCAAGCCTTGATCTTCCCATCAACAGCAGTTGCAAAAATGAACTAATGCAGAAAAGAAGACCTTGATTAGAAAAAAAAAGTTCAAGACTGGGATAGAGAAAATCAATAGAGGAACTCTCTCAAAAGAAAAATACGCAAAATTTCCTTGTCTTATTGTCTATTAATGCTTATCAACATAACATATCAGATAGTTGAAGCTACACAAACTTTTATGTCCAATAAATTGTAGTCAGGAGATAACTACAACGATGCTTAAACCGTAAACAGAAAGACAAGATCACAATAAAAAACACATCAAAATCCAGCATTTGTTAATGCAAGTTTGAAGTATACAGTGGTCAAAAAGGCAAATAGCGATGGCCAAAAGTATGTATTAGCAAAAATAGGAGAAGTTTGCTGACATAGCATTTTCTCTTATAATTATTGTCCACAATTTTTTGGGGGAGGGGGATAAACTTGCATTGGTTGTCCACATATCACTTTTACATACTCTTTAAGTCAAATCAACAAAAATTAAAAAATGCAACCAACAATCCATATATCTCATCATTCTGATTCTAGAGATGCACAAAAATTAGATGGTACCTGAATGCTTTCCTTATAGTGAGGACACACAGAATAGACAGGCGCTTCATGGCCCTCAAAAGTGTACTGCTTAGAGCCTGTGGCAGCATCCCACACCTGAGTGGACAAAATAGGCTCCAAAATGAGACCTTTTGATGATAAAAATTCAGCTTTAGAAAACTGACAACTAATAACTACACTTACCTTGATAGCCTTGTCCTCTCCACAAGTTATGATGCATAATTGTTTATTTGGATGAGAGAAAGCAAGATCACTAACATTGCCAACATGGGCATCAATCTAGAACAAATAAAAGAAAATCAGATCATAGTTGCTTCTAAAATAGTGACAAGATATCAGACAAATATAGCTTAATATAACTGAAATCTGAAGGTTAAACACACCTCAAGGTGGTTCCTCAAATCATCACCACCATGGTAGGAGTATAGATGAACTATGTGCTTAGAATACGCAACACCTGGATCAACATTGATAATCAAGAAAATAGCATGATTGACTAACAGAAACCACTGACCTCATAAATTTCATTTGTAATATCACATAATAAAAGAAGAAATAGTGCTCAATCCACTTGTCACAAAATCTGATGGATGGAAATCAATACTTCTCACTAGAGGTATAGTGTACAAAGAAACCAACAAACCGCACCAACCCGATAAACTGATTCGAACCAGTATAAAAAACCGACTAGTGGTTTGAAAAGAAAAAAAACAATCACACTTAGAGCTACCAAAATTCAATCATCTACAATTTCCTCTTAGAATCTGAAAATCAAATGAAATAGTAGAGAATTCTTAATATTTAAAAATGAGCTCAATCCATCAAAAAATCTACAGACTTGTACTTTCTCCATAGCAATACCCTTGTCAAAATGCAGCCCAGGAAAATCCTCACTTCACATTACAAGAGGGATGATTACTACATACCAAGAAGGTTCCCATCAGGACTCCACATCACACGGTTGACTGTTGCAGTATATTCATTTGCTAAAGAAGCCTATAAGTAAGAAAGAGAAAATTAATATCTATCAAAACTGGAAGGACGCCCATGAAAGGTTAAATACTCTATTAGAGATGCACTAACCTGCAGAGTCATTGAGCAGTTGCCTATCTCCCAAACTTTAAAATTTTTAAATGCAAGCCTTTCCCTGCCACCAATCTCCCATATAGCAATGTCACCAATGTTTGTTCCAACTGAAAAAGGCAGACGAGCACAATCTTCAGAAAAATAACATCATATGCTTAGAGTGAAAAGCAGTATATATCTGAATAATTAAGCAACACAGAAAGCTGACCAAGAAGAAGAGTTTGTTGCACAGGATGGAAATCCATGCTCTTAACAGCAGACCCTTGATTCAAGTTCACCACAACAGTCTTGGGCAAGTCATCAGAAGAATGCAAACTATGAGCATGGCTCTGTCCAGGATATGTGACAGGGAAGATGTTGACAGGGAGATTATTGACCTGCAGAAGTCCAATTAGATCAAGAAGTGAATACTGGATATCCCTTGATAAAGCACAGTTTGACATTTTAAGCTAAGATGACATAAAAAGGAAACCTAAAAACTAGCAGGAATTAATAATTCCCTTAACCCAACAAAAGTACCTCAACACAATCAAGAGTCCAGAACTCCTAAACTAACCCAAGTAATAGAATGGCAATACCCCCCCCCCCCCCCGCACACACACGAAAACAAAACCAAACAGAGAGAGAGAGAGAGTGTGTAAATGGCATATTATGTACCTCCTCTGACATCCCAAAGGGTCTTGGCCTCTTCAGTACATGCTCAGAATCGGCAGTTTGGTAGTCCAATGCAGCATTAGTAGCAGGAGGAGTCCTAGGATGCTTTAGCATGGATGCTATCGTATTGCAACACACGAAAGAAGCCAAAAAATCAGCCAGAGGGAAGAACGGGGGAATTAAAGAACATGAAATTAGATGTTAACACTGATATAGAAATAGGAAAAGGTAACAGTCAAATGACATTCATTAGTAGGAAAGCAAAATTACCAGCATTAGTAGGAGGGCTTAAGCCTATTGGTCCTCCTGAAATAGCTTGGTGTGGCATAGAGGGAGGATTGGTCATCCATCCTCCAAGCGAAGCAATAGGTGCTTGTGCTGGCTGGAATGGCTTTTCAGGCAAAGAAACAACAGTAATTTCAACAACAAATTTAAATAATATACTCAGCGAGCTTACATTTACTTTTTAAAAAGGGAGAAACTAAGAAAGAAAGGAGGTAGTAATTTCAAGGAACACATACTCCATGGGCGCCTATAGGTGGAAAACCACCTACTTTAGGCATAGAACCAATTATTGGATTAGCAACTGGCGAAGGAGCCCGAGCACCATTTGGTTGCCCACAAGCATGGTCAACAAAGAGTGTTTTTATATCAGGATTGGGCTTTGGATTCTTGCATAGCTGATGCTGCCAATTTAAACTGCAAGATAATAGAAAGAAATAATAATAATAAGCATACAATGGTGTAAACAGAAAAAGGATTTAAACTCGGCCAGAAGAAAAAACACATTCCTGTTGCCGAGAGAAACACAGAGTAAAAGAATATTAATAAATGTGTTCCTTGGTCACCTCTGGTTTATCAATGTCCGCAGCCTTGAGTTCTTTAAGCTAGGAAACTGAAGCTTCTCACGGAAAAGAGGATTGGCCTCAATCAATTTTTTTAACTCAACAAGCATTATAGCCCTAGCAGACTTGGTATCTCCATACTTTGAAAGCTGCTCATTCTCCCTAACATTACATATTTTCCACCATAAATTTTTTATCATGAAATGAACAAGATAGACTGGAAGGAAAATAATGTAACCAACTGCTCACCAACAGATAATTTCCTGCACCGCGGTAACAAACTAAAGGCAGAGAGATACTGGCATATTGATATGGTAACCTTACAAATAGGAGAAAGAAGAAATATTTTCTCTCCCTAATTAGGCATCATGTTTTTATTTATACAACTTTGTCGAGCAATAGTGCAAGCTCCCAAGAACGTCAGCATATATATCACAAGTACAAAGTAATTTTGACAATTCCATCGAGACAACAGAGAAAAATCACTTAATAGAAATAAACCTAGCAACCTTCCATCTCGAGTTAGACATAGGCGAAATTAGACCTCCCGTGCAAAGCAAGAAATGAACTCCTTGTGTAATCTTTGCGAGTAGTTGATGAATAGTAGCAATCAGATTCTTAAAGATCCTCTTTTCAAATTCATTTAGGCAAAGGGACAACCCTTTGGCTTTAAAGCAAATAAAAGAGGGACCGAATAAAGGAAACGATAGCCAGATCTTCTAAATTTATGTTGCACGGATCCTTCAAATTCCCTTGCTGCACCATGTCGATCCAAGATGATGTTGGTGTGGGTGTGGGATAAACATTGGACTTGGTCAACATATCTTGGGTGCTTTGAATACTACAATGACCAAGAACTATAGGTTTGTTGGCCTTTTGGTTTCCATTTTATGGGTAAACATGTGTGTCTGTGAGAGTATAAATATTCACATAAGTATTAGAACATTTTGCTAATGTATGAGATATCTTACTAGGTATTCAAGAAGAATGTAGTTATACTAGTTTTAGTTCAATGACTTCACTAATGATTGAATATGACTTATCTATGTAGTACTATACATTTATAGCCAAATCTTGAAACCCATACTTGTAATCTTTTGCATATCTAGAATCCTAAGATTTAGGTGATGACATATAGACTTGTAGATCCGCATTCATATAGTGTACCGACTTCTAGAGTATTTTGCAGCAAGTGAAAAACTACTGATGTGCAGAGAATTGTCCACTTAACAACAAACTCACTTTCCTATAGCGATTTATATACCAAACCAACAAACAACAGACTACACTGAAAACTGTGGTTCTGCATTCGTGCTGAACACACATTTTTTCTCAAACAATACTAAATTTCTCAACCAAAGAAAACAACACACCAAATCATGAATGCTAGCATCTTAAATTTAACAACCACTATCCTCTAAATTATTCAACATACAAATTCTATACCTAAAATTCTGCAATGTCAAGAGGAGCGTTATTTCCTTGAACAACTCTTCATTAAATGTGGAAAATACTTTCAGATCTTTCACTAGAATCTCCACAGCCTTAGCTTGATCATGCCTGCAACAAAAAAGAAAAAAAATAAAATCACCCAAATCAAACCAACCTAAACGGCTAAAAACCAAAATGGCAAATGAGGTCCCAAAATAATCAAAAAGAAGCACAGAAATGAAACTGCCTAAAGTACCTGTCAAGTGCTTCCAGATACTTCTGTTTTCGGATCTCAAAAAATATTTTCATTGAGTACCGATTATCATCTACCTTAGTAAACCCAGATAAATACTTCTCCACCTCATCCCACTCTCCATTAGTAACCGAATCCTCAAAATACCTCATGTTGAAGAAGAAACCTGACTCCTTCTCCAACCTTCATCATCGATTAAAAAAAAAACAGAAACATCAAACAAAAAACAATCTTTACAAGATAAAATCACGAATACAAAAATCATTTTTAAAAAAGGACTTTACTTGTGCACAGTTTCCTTGAACTTCTCTTCATCTAAGAACTGGAGTATCAAAAACACCAGCTCTCTGCTCAAAGAAGTCATCACGTTGACTGATCAAAACAGATCCACCACAATCCCTCAATCACCGACCTCAATTTAGGGTTTTCACAACCGATCGCTTCAAATCAAAAAATAAAAAAAAACATGCACTGAAATTAAACCACAGCACAACAATCAAACCAACACAAACATCAAAATTATACCTGAAAATTCAACAATAAAAACTTCTAGATCGGAACTTACAGAAGAACATAAACAACAAAGACGATGAAGAAGGTGAGGTTTTTTTGGGCTTTTGCGGTGGGCCTCCGTCTTTTTCCTTCCCCTCTTCTTTCTTTCTCTTTCTAATCTAATTTTGTGCTTCTTCTTTCACTCTCCCCACTGCATTTATTTATATAACCAAAAAAAGATAAAAAGATAAAAGAAAAATGGAAAAAGCATGACGAGAATGTTCCTTACGCGCCTCCCTAACTCGTGAACTACACGATCTCACTATAAATTTTGGTCCATTAAACGCGTCGACTTTTGAACAAATGCAACAGATCGCCACGTCGCAATGCGAAAGTGGTGATAAGTAGAAGAGTCATTATCATACTGATAAGTAAATTTACTTATCAGGATTGGATTCCATTATACGATAAGTCGATACTGATGATAAGTAGTACTACTTATCAGTTGTAAGTTTTGCGTGTTAGGGAGAAAGAATAAGGTACAGCGACCAAAGCACCATTCTTAAATGTGCTTTAATAATTCGATCTACTGATAAATAGGTGGTCCCTGCTTTTCTTCAATTATTAGCTTCTATTCAAGGATGATTTACTATGTATAGACTATAGATTAACATACAAGTACTTGAAATTTTTTTCAACAAATAAATATTTTTGACATTATGGTTGGTAAAAGTGATGGTACATCTGGTAAGAATCGAAGTCAAAAGTCGGAATTTCAATTTTACGAGATTTAGATTTTTAAAATAACAATTTTAAATATTTAATTATTTTTTTTGGGTTTCTCACGTGAGGTTTGGTGTCTGTATTGCAGTCCAAACTAAATTTTGAACAAGGCTCATTCTGAGAGTAGTGCACTGATCACGCCCAAAACTCATCCTAAAAATGATAAGAGGTCGATGCAAACAGAGGCAGAACCAGGATTTCATGTCAGATGGGTTCTAAATTTTTAAAAAGAACAACGATCTTAACCTAAAGTAACAATCATCAAATTAACGAACAAATACAAGTATTTAATTCACTAAAAACGACGAAATACTTAAACAATATATATATATATATATATATATATATATATATAAAAGCAGTATCATTACAATTGCACTCGACGAGTTGTCATATTTTGAGAACAATCAATGATCACATCATTATGTACACTTTCAAATAATTCATTTTCTATATAACAAACTAAACAGTCATTTAAAAAGTCATCGTCCATTCTGCTTCGTAAGTCATTTTTAATGAAAGATAAATATTTTTTTTAATTAAAATTTTGATCATTTTTAGTATAATCTTCAATATTGTTCTAAGTGAGATTAAAATTATTAAATTCAGCATTAATATTTTGGCACCTAAAACAAATATTTTACTAGTTTCACTATCATCTCAAGCCATTAATGCCATCAAAAGTTAAAAATTTAAAAAGCAAAATAATTAATTTAATATAATCAATTATCAATATGTTGGATAACCCTAGAATCAAAGATTAAAAATCAATTTTTGAATAACTAATTGTACAATGTCAAAGCAAACAAATAAAGAAGAAAAAAAGGGAGAGACAAGAGTACATGCACACCAGAGACCAAATGTTGGATAGCAGCAATTAGATCAACAATAAAAGTTAGAACCCTAACTTTTGAAAAAAAAATGAGTTAAACTTTTTGAATGTGAGTAAAAATCAATAGTCAGATATTGTAGTTTCAGAGTACGATACAAATACTATTTTTCCTTTTCTTTTTTCATTTAACAATTATTTTTTTAATTGCGGACGAACGATTTCGTTGGGTACGCAGTGACTATTGGGCCAAACGCCTCAGTGTTATTATGAATTCGCAGGAAATATATATATACATTTTACTTCAGAATTTAATACAAATATAGGGTCTACGGAAAAGCCAGTGGGTTCGGCCGAACCCCCATCGGCTATTGTAGCTCCGCCCCTGGATGCAAATACAATTCAGTTTTTAAGTCTGAAGTCTAATCTCACAGAGAACTAAAGTTTAGTTATGACTATTAAATATCACTAAGAAAATAGGTTTGAACAGTTATTTAATTTCAAATATTAAAATTCTTATTTCTAATAAATATTAATGAAGCAACAAAAATTATCAACTAAAAAATATGGGTTGACTTCAAGATAAAGGGGAGTCCTAGAGTTATGATTTCCCCAATTGTCGGATTCTATAATATCAATCATGAATCTCCCCTTACTACAAATATATCTTGACCAAGTGTAGTAATTTATTATCGTTATTCTCTCTAATGAACCCTAGTTGATTAGCCGATTAATCTATCTACTTAAATTGCATCAAAGCTTCATTATCTCTAACTTTCACTTTTAAATCTCAATCACTAATCTCTTAATACTTCAAAGTGACGTTGTTCAACTAAAACTTAATCTCATAAACTCTCTTGAGAACAACAAGATATAACGGCATCGTTAATTGCTAGCCAGTCAATTCACTACAAATCACTGTGTAGTTGAACAATTATATTTAAAAAAAAGGACTCAAATATACAAAACTTAACAAGAATTCATCCAACAAAATATTCCATCAAAACTCTAGATAGAAAAATAGATACTCGTAAAAGTATGTGAAAACACAATACTAAAATTCATAACAAATAATGGAATAGGAAGAAGAAAGGAAAAACTTCTTGTTGAATCATTTCCTTGTTCCGCGGCGGCTCTTACTCTCTCATTAGGTCAAAACTCCACCTAAAACGGCCTTCTCCTGTAGGTCATCGAGTTAATACACTATTTATACAACATATATTTAATTTGTGGGCAAAAATGCCCATCAGCCAAAACAATTCGCACTTGGCCATATTTTGGCCGTACGCTAAGCGGGCCAGATATCGTGGCGCGCTCCGAGCACGGCCAATTTTCCAGAAGCCACTATTTGCTAATTTTCTTGGTTTCCTTCAACTGGCGTGGAATGAGCCTAATAGCGTGGCCACTTCGCGCACGACCTATTATTGCACTCTCAAGTTCTTGCTCATTTTCTAAGTTCTTTTAGCTCAACGACTATCGAATGCGTTTTTGATCATTTCAATGGGCTTTTACTCAGACTTCAAAGCTCCATAACAAGTCTATTTTCCCTTCGGACATACCTATTAGCTATGACAAATCTGCTATGCAAAGAAACACACATAATAATTAAGCATATAACAATGCTAAGAATGATCAAATGATGGTAAAAGAACGCATAGGAGGTCTTCATAACAGTTAAATATATGCATTTTTTACCTAACATTACGCTTTCGATAGAAGTTTCTCATGAGTGTTTACCATTGAAGCAATTACGATAGTTTAGATTGAGCTGAAAAGGAAAATAAATATGGTTAGTAGTTCACATATATACTAGGTCCCACTCATTTGAGAATGAGACATATTATAAAACAAAAAATATTTTAGCATTAATATAAGAGAATTTGAAAATATTTTGATTTTTTTATATTTACTCGATCAATTCTTTTTGGAAATACCTTTTTTCTAAGAAATAAATTCTTTTTTAGAAAATGTCTTTCTTAGTTGACATGAGGAAAACAAATTTCGCAAATAAAATTTATAATAACGCAAGACAAAAGCTATTGGTTAGGGCAGAACATGAAAGATTAAAATACATTTTTCAAAAATTATAAATGGGGCAGGACAAGGAATTTCGAATGTAAATTAAAATTTCTCAAACTTATTTAGGTATTAAAAACTGAATTGTTATTGATAACGTTTAAAATAAAATTTCATATTAGAGTAATAAAATATCAATAACTTCGTAATCTTTATTTAAATTAGTTTATCATGGGCCAAGTGCTACAGTATTACTTGAAATTAAATTATTTCAATAATAATCTAATTAATAGTCTCAGTCAGATACTTGATTCTTTCTTCTCTGGTCAAGTTTTTAAACTAAAAATATTGCAAATTATTCTCTGCTATTAGTTCCAAACTAAGCACTCACAAAAAGCCAAACAACATATAAACTAATTTTGTGTGTATTATGTTATATTGAGAAAAAACATAAAGTGACATTTGAAGTTGTATCAAATTTTCAAAAAAACACATTAACTATGCGAGTGTCCTATTACCTTACTAAATAATTTTGAACTGATATTATTACATTATTTTATGTCCACTTGGCATAGAGAGTGTATGCACTCTTCATAAAAAAAATGTGAACAACCTAAAATAAAGAATATAATTTTATTTTTACAAGTATTTTGTTATAAAATATAATTTCTTGTTTTTCTTATTTTTTTATCTTCTTTTTTTCTTTATTATTTTCTCTTCTATCTTCTTTCTTCTTTCTTTTTCAAAAATTCATTGTCATCTTCATTAAAACTCCTCACTTTCAATGTCATCAATTTACCATAGCTCCATCATTCTTCTTTTACTACTATTAGTTTAACTCTCTTCAATTTTAAAACTTTATTTAAATATTTTTTTACATTTCGAACAATTTGATAAACCCATATATCAAATTTTTGTCTACTCATGCTAATCTCATTTTCTCTTCCAAACACCTCTGGTGCAGCACCCCATCTAGAAATATTTTTTGGATTAAAAAATAAAGCGTATAGAGTGATTTCTTGATTTGAAATTTCGGAATCATTATAAACAAATGCTTCAAATGCTAACTTGATCAAAATTGTTGGAGCAACATTGTCGATATGAACAAAGACATCTCTAGTATTCAAAGTCTTATGTACTCTTGGATTAAACTCAACATGAATTTGGTTGTTGTGGGAGGGGTTTAGCTTGACGTGGGGTGGGGTGAGGGTGGAAGGTAAAGTGAAATTTAAGATGAAATTATTTTTAAAGTAATAAAAAATAAAATAAGTCAAAAAGTAAGAGAGAGAAAAAAAGAATAAAGAAAAACTTAAAATGAAAAAGAATATTTAAATTAAGTAAACACGTATCACGTAATAATTTGTGTGTGACAACACTTGCTTTTTAAAATTTGGGACTGAACGAAAAATGATGTAAAAATATCAATTCAAAATAGTTTAGGCGGGGAATAAGACACTCACATAATTAAGATGTTTTTTTGAAAATTCGAGACAACTTTAAGTGTTACTTTATGTCTTTTTCTCTTTTATATTTGGAACATCAAAAAGTACATTTTTTTTTTGTCACGCTTACAATTTTGAAGAAACATTGAATAAATTGAAAGAGAAAAACTTTAACAGAGCAATATAGGGTAAAATTTTACTTGTTACTTATTTTTGAAATAGATTTTCATTTTTACTTGTTGACATATCAAGAAAAGACAATAAATTTTTTTCATGTTTTACCCTCAATATTAAATACCTATACGATTAATTATTTTCTCAATGAGCATGCCAAGTCAAAATGTAACTAGTAAAAGTGAATGGAGGGAGTAATAAGTAAAAAAACTCACGTGCTTTCCTGCAAATTATTTTCCAAGTTCATATATAAAAAGAGCCTTTTTTTACCAATTTACGCTTTGATTTTTTAATACATTCCATCAATATCAAAATTAACGATGAAAGGAACTTTTTTTGAAACTTTAGAATTTTTATACTTTGAAAAAAGAATAAAAAATAAGGGCACGCTAGAATAAATTAAATTAATTTTATAAATTGACAAATAATTTAAAATAAATATTTTTAATTTTAATAATAGGAGAGGAGGGTACTAGTTCATTATTCCACAAAAATACAAAATCATCAAATTCACTAATTCTATACTTTTGTCAGTGTTATCTTTTTACTTGAAAAAAAATAAAAGAGCTGTCAACGTGCCTTTAAATTCTGATATGTTTGACAAAATTAGCTCCAGATAATGAGAATATCCACAAAGCCAATTCATTTTATGAATTTAATTTTCCCAAACAAAGGGAAAATTTTACTAAGCTAAACTAGGACCCGTTTGGTCATAGATTTCCCAAGTAATATTTGGGAAAAAATTTGGCAAATAGTGTTTGTCCATACAATTTGCCATTATTTGATAAATATCCCAAATACTAGTTTTTTCTAGTATTTGGGTCAAATCTCATTATTTAGGATCTTTTAAAAATTAAAATTTTACACCAAACTTTTACAAAAACACTCTCTATAGTAGTTGTTTGCGTTGTATTACATAATTTTTTACGTGAACACCAAGATGAAGTATTCGGTGAATATGAAAGTGATGATATGGTTGTTGATGAAAATGATGAACAATCGGCTCAGGGTAACAAAGTTATGTGTTTTGTCTACTTCACGATGTATGGAATGATGCTTGTTGCACTCACTCCAAACTATCACATTGCTCCAGTGTCATGAACACTACTTGTTATTTGTTGCAACGAAGATCCAATTGACTTGTAATACAAACTTATGGTTAGTTTTGATAGTTTTTAAAACTTATGGGTATAAATCATATTTTTCTAAAAAAGTGAAATATGTTTCCCAAATACTATGACCAAACACATGGTGAAATTTCACCCAAATAATATTTGCCAAGAATATTTGGAAATCTATGGCCAAACGCTAGCTAATAATGTGTTGAAATTTTAAATTTTATTATTAATTTATATAATTATTTAATACTAAAAATAATATTTAAAATTAATAATAAAATCCTTATAATTAATTAAATAAATAAATAAAAGAAAATATTTATTTTTGATATAAGAATTAAGTAAAATGAAATGACGAAGAACTTTTTAAATTCCACGAGTGCACACTTTTTATTTTTGTACTCTATTTAATTTGGGCGTTAGAAGTTTAGAAATGTGAGTGCATTAATCCACAAATGACACCCTGTCTAAAGAGAAATATAGTTAATTATAATAGCAATAATTGATAGTAGCAAATTAATACATACACTGCATACAATATGCGGGTCAAAGCAATAATTGACTTTTTAGGTCCATTTGTTAATTAAAAAATATTTTTATAAAGTTTACATGCTTTGTATTTCAAATCTAATTAGTCGAACCCGTGACGAACTTATTACACCACCACACAGGCTGTTGTCTCTTGTACATACAAAAAAAAAAGAGAGGAAAAATACAAATTTATTTGGCGTGAAGAAATTGTTCATATGAAAAGATTATATTAAAGAATAGTAAGTTATTATTATTGTTGATTAGCTGAATTTTATAAAATTATATGTATTTAAAAGTTTGTAATCATAAATATTTATTTATAAAAAGAACATCGAGATATGTGATTTAACATTGCAATAGTTAAAATATTCTGATATTTGCTTATTTGGTAAAATTGTACGTATAAGAATTTGGAAAATTCTACTAGTTTTTGCAACCGTTCAAACAAAACTTCAACTTCAATTCAATCTGATTTCAAATCACGTCCAAACGGGGTAAGATAAGAAATAAAGATGGAGTATTTGTTTGCTCCTGTTTGGCCATAAATTTTGAAGTTTCAACTTCAAAATTTGAGTTATTGAAGTTGTCATATTTGAAACTTGAAGTTATGTTTGGACATGCATTTTACTTTTTAAAAAATTAAAGTTTTTGTGAGTGGAAGTAAAATTTCTCCTAAAATATTTTGAACATAAATCTTCGAAATCAAATCAAATTTCATAGTCAAATAAATTCTTGAAGATAATTTTTCAAAGTTTAATCCAAAATTTGTGGTCAAATGCTAGCAAAGAATAAAAGTTTTTAAATGAAATTTGAAAATTGTATTAGTTTTTAAAATGTAATTTAAAAGAAATACGATTTACAATTTAAGCTAATGTCATCTTTCCAACGATTTATTACCCAAGTAAACTAGTGGAATTTTCCAACCAAAATTGCACATTGGGAGGTGGGGGAATTCCTTACGAAGACCCCCAACAACTTTATTTATGTTCCAAAATCCATTTCCTCCCCTCATTGCCTCTTTTTTTTTTATTTAATTCAATACTACTAGTAATTTTCTCTCCTCAAGAGTAGCAACTGAGTACTGATGTGGAGTGACAAGATAGAGTTGCTCGGATGGTAAGCACCCCTCACTTTCAACCTTAAGGTTGTGAGTTCGACTCATCAAGAGAGCAAAAATAAAATAAAAAATAATGAGATGGGGTAATGTGGAAAAGAAGATATAAAAAAAAAAAATGAGTACTGATGAGGAGAACATACGGATGACAAAAAAGACGAGATCTATGTTGAAGATTGCTAATGTCTCAAGTCAAACCGAATAAAAATACTTTTTTGTGCATTTCAAGGTGACATCTCGAAAGTGCGACTACCTGGTTCAATCATGGAACGTCCAAAAACTTGATTCATGAAGATGGGAATCAATTGAATAGCTCAAATCCAACAGGCAACAAGCTTTGGCAAATTAAATTGTTCAAAGGAATATTCAACATAACTTATGGCCTAACACTGCCATTATAACAATGTGCATATTTGGACAGAGGCCAAGGTACAAAGTCCAAGCCAAATCAATATACCAACTTCAACCAAACACCATTCAGCATATAAACAGTTTTCATTTCTTGTGTTCCAACATATTACACGAGAAAATCACACGAAAGACGAGCAGAACAATAACATCCATTCCTGCACAACCCAATGAAATGATACTTCCAATTCAAAAAAGAAAAGTACCTGTCGTTCCATGTAATGGATATCAGTATTTCTTCTCCGAAAAATACATTAAGTCCTACACAAATTCAATATGAACAAGCCACAATCAATTACCCACATTCTCTTAAGCTTGTACCTCTATCTTTTCAATTTCTGGTTTTCGTTCTTTTTCCTCTGAAGCAGTAGAGTCTGCATTGCCTTCTGTTCCTGACAAAACATCATCATCCACTACTAGAGGAATCTTGAACATTTCATCATTTTCCAAAGCTGTGAATTTCTCTTTTGCTTCTCCTTTCAGTAGCTCAATAACGTCAAGCATTGTTGGTCTCTTCTCAGGTCGATTTTGAGCACAAACGAGAGCAACAAGAACCACTCTTTTCAATTCTTCCTCCACGTAGTTCCCACTCAACCTTGGGTCTGCAAGTTCACTCAACTTCCCTTCACACACAAGCGGTAGAGCCCAATCAGTGATTGTGCGTTTCACAGTTAAATCGACCTTCTCAATCGGTTTCTTGCCGCTAGCAAGCTCTAGCAAAAGAATACCAAAGCTGTAGACGTCACAGCTCTCCGATGCCTTCCCTAACATTGCATATTCTGGTGCAAGATAGCCTAGAGTGCCTTTAACTCTAGTGGTTACATGTGTTGCACCATCTGGGATGAACTTTGCAAATCCAAAATCAGCAACTTGGGCTTGGAAATCAGAATCGAGCAGCACATTGCTTGCTTTGATGTCTCTGTGGATGATATGTGGGGTCGCATGGTGGTGTAGATAGCTGTCATACACATTAGAGTTAAGCAAATGAAGAGGAAACATAAGACCCTGTAACACCCCAGAGGCTCTAGAAAGATAGTGGGGTGGGGGGAAGGGAGTCAGAAAGAAGGATCCAGGATGTTAAATGCTTACGCAATTCCCTCAGCTGATCCAATTGCAACATTCATTCGTCGTTTCCAATCAAGAAGGCTTTCGGCAGAATGCTGGCCGTGAAGATGAGAAAGCAAGCTTAAATTAGGCATATAGTCATATACGATCAGACGTTCCTGGCCTTCTGCACAGTAACCACGTAAACTTAGCAGATTTTTGTGTCGTACTCTAGCCAGAATTTCAACTTCAACAGCAAATTCCATCTCGGCTTTGTTGCTCCACACCTTAAGCCTTTTGACCGCTATCTGAAAATATGTATCCATTAAGAAAAGCACAACCCTATGATCAGTAGGTTAAGTACAACTCATTGTAACACATTGTATGGAAGGACTCAAACTTCAGTGGCATGTGATGTCTTTTCAATTTAAAGATATTTTGCCAGTCTTGCATACTACCTTTTAGTTTTTATTATAATTCCTCAGTAAAATATGTTAGTTCAAGAAATGAATCTTTTGAAGACAAGCAAGCAAAAGCACATAAATGAACATACAACTTGCACATATTCCTAGTCACGGCCACTGTCAGCTTTCTTCTAAACGTGCCTACATCACTCTGTTCACCAACCTTTTACAACAGAAGCATTCCATGTCGTGGTTTCAGCAGAAGTATCTTCTTCTTTATCTTTTTCCCCCTTTTGTTCCCGGGAGGATTTTGGGGGGGGGGGGGATTTGTCCCCTTCCTCTCAACATAACCCGGCATAGACGTGTCCATTGCCCCCGGGGTGATATTAGCATATATACAGTTTTTATCTCTAGAACACAGATGTCAAGGATCCAGCAGATAATTAAAAAAATTCTTCAAGCTTTAAAATGATACGTTTCATTTTTAAAACATTTGTTACAGCAAAAAAATGGAAATTAGACTCAGTTTTGAGATTACTACTTGCTGGAAGATAGATAGTAGCTTTAGAGAGTCTTAACAAAAGCAGTACCAACAAGAAACCAGTAAATCAGATTAGAGAAGTAGTGAGATAGGAAAGAGGTGAAACAGTGATAGACTTTTGCAGAGAAATCTAAAGAATCAATATCCCTAAAATGAGGAATAAATGGCAAAGAAATATATACTGATATCCCATTCAGAATTGCAAGTTATTATCAAACTACCGTATGAAAGAATCATAGCAGATCCCAAACCTATTTATAAAAACTGAAAAGAGTTCTTAACCTAACAAACTGGTTAAGTATAAGGTTCACGGAAGGGAGAATCAGGCAGTGAGGACAGTTATCCTGTAAAGCTAAATTTTAAGAATGATTGGTGCCAGACAAAGGATTTAAATTTAATACCACAAAATAATATAACAACAACAACATACCCAGTGTAGTCCCACAAAGTGGGGTCTGGGAGGGTAGAGTGTACGCAGTGCTTACCCCTATCTCAGGGGTAGAGAGGTTGTTTCTGACTTAAAGTAATGTAAGCAAGAGAAAATTGGAATTTCCTAACACAGTCTCGCCTCCCCCACAAATCCCCACCCCAAAATAAAGGTACTGTCCAGGACAGCACCTTGACTAATCCTCGAACACCTACTACCTCCGACCAAGCTCAGGTATGTGGTAACTCCACCCACCCAGATTAGGCAAATGGTGAGAAATTCAACTAATCTTGCCATTATTAGGATGCGAACAACGGATCACACATTTCACATAAACAAGCCCTACCTCCAGCTGAATTGGACTACTTCTAGTTCCAATTCGGATCAAACTATCAATCAACTAATCACCGCTCAATCCCAAATTAATTGGATGAGAAAAAAGATCTACATTTCAAAGACACAGTTAGATGTGTTTTATTATTTCTATAAGCAACCTTCATGCTAGTTTTCCTTATCTAACAAGAGAAGGCCAGTGAATCAAACAAAGAAGAGATCCATTTCCTTTTTGGGTTGAAGTAAGTGAAAAAGGGAAAAAGAAGAGATCCTTCATACAACTTTTCACACTGCAATGAAAAATCAGCATAATAGCTTACATGCAGCCTCCAACAAAAATGTGGTTTGAATCCCTATGGAGGCCATGCTCATGTATTCTTAAGCATCAATTATTGAAAATACAAGACTCTGAGTTGTTTATAAGTGGAAAGATGCTCTTATGCGCATAATGCTTTTAGCTTAAGTTCTAAGTTAGAATATCGAACCCAGTAAAATCACAATAATGTGTACAAATTGTAAATCAGACAGTCTAGGAATGTCTCTTAACCCATTTAACAATATCTGAATTTATTTTCATTGTTCTAATACCAGGCCTACTGCACGCATGCCATTTTTGAGCATTGCATTAGATGGACAACAAATCCAAATTTTCCTTTACTCTATGTATCATTTATGATTTGAAAAAGAGAAACTTACAAAAATGACTATAGTTTTAGAAATGAGTAAAGGGGATGAACAACCATTTTTTAATAGAGGAACTTTTGACTACTAATGCCACTGCTGTTTGAGAATAAACTGTGAAGTAACTCTGATATTGTAGATAGTTGTGACTCAATGTAGCAAACATACATTTGAGAGAAGAATGGTAACAACAGATGGTGTTTGCTGGTGACATCAAACAGTGTTCCTCCATAGTCATAGGTCCTTTACCTTATGTTTGAACTTGTTGAAGGACAGAGAGAAAGTTATTTACTAAGTAATCCAGATTTACCCAAGTGAAAAATGTAAATTCCAGTCTAATCTCTTCTTCCTGTCCGTTTGGGAGGGGCTCAAAAGGCTGTCAGTAACTTTGAAGATGCCTGTCCATTGAGGCTGAGACTGCGCCCCATTTCAGAAAAGATTGTTGTTGGATTGGAACTAACTATACAAAAATTATAGAGGTTTCCTACCAAAAAACCATTAAATGTTTTTCTAAACCTCCTTTCAAAGTATCTACCATAGAATCAGAGACCTAAGAAACCTCTTAAAGAAAATCCAAACGATCTTCAAGATTCATCTCTTTACCAGCTAGGGCTTTAGAACCTGTTATATCATTTAACAGTCATAATTACTATCACAAATTCACGACCAACTACCTTGAAAAGCTTCCTCTGAGATCCCTAAATCCAAGTGAATGACCGTGATCCAACTCTTTATATGGGCAATTAATTCTGAATTTTCAAAAGCTATATGAATATACTCAAGTATACCAATAGTGTTCCAGCAGCTCTACAGAATTTTTCATATAATTTCTCCAATAAGTTAACAAGGAAAAGGGGAGCCTAGAAGCAACATAAAGTTGTCACCACGTGACCGACCTATAGTCATGGGTTGGATCCCTGGAATGAGTCCCTGATGTCTGAGTAAGGGTAGACTGCCTACATCACACCTCCTTAGGGTGAGGAGAAGACATATAGTATATTTTTTAATCTAAAACAAAACATTCAACATTATAGATGTGAATTACCTGAGATCCATCCCATAGCTGCCCCCAGTAAACACTTCCAAAACCACCTTCTCCAAGCTTGTTATCATAGTTAAAATTATTTGTAGCAGAGTGCAACTCTTTCAGAGAAAAAACCCTCCATGATGGCTGCTTCTTCGCTTTCCCCTTTCTGTATCATTTCAAATCGAAAATCAATTCAAAAAAGGGGGAAAATAGGTTCCTGCACTTCGTTTATCAGCATTCCCCAAATTAAAAGTTTTCACAGCAAGAAAATATTCAAATGCAACAGTGTCTAATCAGAACACTCAAGTAAAAAAACATGTACAAATAGCTAAACATAAACCTTAATTAGAACAATACCAGGTGAAATTTACAAGAAATTAGGAGAGCAATTAAAGGTAATAGCTTTGAACGAATTTAGCACACACATACCGATCTGAACCCTTGACACAGCAAAATATAGACGAAAAGGCCATAGCTTTTGAATTTTGAATATTGAAACACCCAAAACTCAACTTTCTCTTTCTTAACAGAAGAGTATAATATCAAATAAGCAAGTCGATCAAGAATCAATCTTTCAGAACCCCATAGCAGAAAAGAAGAAAAACCGTGAACTACCCTCAGCAATCACTTTATCTGACTGTTTTTAACTGCTCAATAAGAATAAAGTTTCCCCATTTCCGTTACAGCGAAGAAACTTCCTTCGAATCAAAGATTGCAAAAAAGCTACAGAGAGAGAGAGAGAGAGAAAGTAGTAGATTCCAAATGGGGATGCTTTTAGTCAATCCAACTCTATTGAATTCTCCTTTCAGTTGAAACCGAAAGTGTTTTGGGGGTGGGTGGGAGAGGGAAGAATGGGCGAATGTCGTGCAAAAGGAGATTATGATGGCAGGGTTAAGTCACTATTTTACCTTTGGACTAATGTTTTTGTTTTCTTAGTTTTACGCAGTAGCGCTCAATATTTTCAAACTTCCCTCGAAGCCTGGGCCCAAACAAGAAAAGAGGGGTCTATTGTCATTAATTACGCTTCCTTCTAGGTAGCCTATGAGACCGTATCATCGTACTTCCCCTTACTTCCAACACTTTCAAATGTAAGAGTGGCTCTAGGCCGATAAACTAAACTAATTTTTTTTGTTTCTAATTATTTGTCTATTTTTATTTTTTTAGTTATTTCTAATTATTTGTTTATTTTGATAAATTAAGAAAAGACAAAATATTTTTACCTATTATATTCTCAATTAATTACTTTGAAAAATGTAGAATTTCTTGAAAATTTTATGTTTTTAATTCATCCACTTCATAATTAATAAAGGTAAAATGGTAATCTCATTATGTTAATAATTGATTTCTTAATATGTGTATCAATTCAAAAGTGGACAAGTAATTAAGGACACAGAGAGTATTTGTTAGTATACTTTATTAAACGATTCCTAATTATTATTCCAAACAAGTAATGGCATACAAAGAACAGAAGTGATCTCTATTTTTTACTTTTTCTTCTATCTATCCAGACAAAACATTACTGAAATATGTGAAAGTTAATTTTATGTAGCGAAAAGGATAAACAATATATATATTATTCAAAATAGATCAATTTAATCATATGTCGCATTTTTTACTCAGAAATGTCCTTGTCATTAGTCAATTAGCTCAAAATGTCATTCATTAGACAAATAACTCAAAAGGAAAAATCTTTTTGGCCAAAATTATTTTACCCATGTTATTTTATCTTTTTGAACATTTTTACCTTTTTGATTTTAATATCTTTTAATTAAAAAATTGAAAAATGATCAATATATTTTAAAATAAAAAATATATTATAGATTTTTTAAATTTTTGGCCATTTAGCATAAAAGCCTAACTCAAAAATGTTACTATAAATTCATGATTGTCCATTGAATTTATTCATTAACTAGAAAACATAACCGCGCTTCGCGCGGTGTATTAATCAATTTAGAAAAGATTTTTTAAAATACATTTTTGTCAAACAAATATGATAAAACTTTTCATGTTTATGCATAAAAAAGTAATTATAAATAGTCATGAAATCTTTATTATATAAGTTTGTTATTAAAATTAAAGTTAGGTGAACAATACTTTTTTTATTATTATATCTTCTTGTTTCATTCATTGGATAATATGAAATATTTGTTTTCCAAAAATTTCCTTGGTTAAGAATAAAACAATGAAAAGAAAAGAAACTAAACGTTAGTTATTATCCTATGGCCAAAATTAATTCAACTAATACTGTTTTCTCTAAGCTTATTTTTCAAAGTTAAATAAGATCATATTAATCTGATATTTTAAAATTAAGATTTAAGTATTCAAAAACTATATAGAAAGTATTATAAATTGCAATTTTATTCATGTATCATGTATCAATATGATTAAGAAAATATATTAATTAAATTTTGATTGAAATTTATATCATTTGACTCTTTAAAAGATATAATATTAAAAAGAGAGAAAAAGATTCAAAAAGTGACAAATTAAATAAATGAAAATATGATATGATCTCGTTACAAATTTAGCTATGATATAATAGATTAATGGATGAAATCTTCATGTATTTATGTATACAAATTTAAATATTTTCTCAAATTAGTTCCAAAACTTTGAATATCACCTATTTCATAGTTAATTAAGTTTATAGCTTAGATTTTTTTTAAATCTAATTGTCAATTACAAACTTTTCTAATTTTTGAATGTGAATCTATTAACATTAAAAAAATATTTGTTAATATAGCATAGCCCATATCATATAAAAAAAAACACTATCACTTTATGTATAGATTACAAAGTAAAAGAAAAAAATTAAATCTAACTTTATAAATTTTTAAGTTAATGATATATTTATCATCTACTAATTTATAATGTGTAAGAGTTAAAAATATGTTGATGAAGATCCATGTCATGAAATTTTAACTTCAATTTGTTCAGCAAGAAAATTTCTTAGCCAAAAGTAATGCATTTCTTCTCTAATTGCTTTCAGAATCTTCCTGTCACTTCCTCTTAACGTTTCTCAAAATTATATTTTTGAATTCTCACACTATTTCAAGTTTTCAACATTTATATGAATTGGAATAATTTAACTAATTCAAACTATAGAAAAAAATCTTGGACATTCTAAGTTTAATTTGTAAAAATACACATTTTTCTATGAAATAAATTTCTATTATATTTATGAAAAATTAGATCATTTCAATGATGAAACTTTTAAAATAAATAAAATTATGATAATTCACAAGGAGAATACAATTAGTTGGAAGACATATATTAACAAATAGTCTTTCTTGAATTATACTTCCAAAGAATCAGTGGCGAACTCGATCAATTTTAAAATCTCTTATTTAGTTTTTTCACTTGTGTGTCTCGCAAGGTGAGGACTTAGTCATCCTTCAATTTTCGTTTCTTTGCTTCAAAAGAAGCAAAAACCACATCTTTTTTTATCATGTATTCACGTTCATTCAATACATTTGTTGCACATAAAATTCACAATGAGTTCAAACCACTTAAAAAACGATGCATAAAATATAAGACAATAACGTAATATTAATATATATTTTTAGCCGAATATCACATAAAATTCATAATAAGTTCAAAACACTCAAAAAAAAATGATGCATAAAATATAAGACAATAACGTAATATTAATATATATTTTTAGCCGAATATCACCCCAAGGAATGACCTCTTGTTTCTAAAAGGAAGAATAAGTAAAAGAAATTTAATTAGTTGTAGGGAGAATATGCTTAGGAAAATAGTGAGGATGAACGGAGTTTAAATAACTATTAGAAATGAAATATAATCATTAATGTTGCAATTATAAAAAATATTAAATATAATCATTAATGTTGCAATTATAATTTTGTTTAAATATAATCATTAATGTTGAAATTATTTAAAAAAACAAATAGTGAATCTCATCAAGAAGAAAACCTTTAGGCTTATTATCCAGGAACTTGTTCAGAAATACAGTATATTTAAAAAGAAAAAAAAGTGAAACGTTTGCAAGTAGTGCTAATTTGTAGTCAATTAGGTATTTTTGCATCATTATGTACTTAGCAGTTATATTTGGAAGGAAAAATTAAATGTAATAGATGCTAATAAAAGGAAAGAGAGTAATTAAAATATTAAAGAGCTGAAATGGTGCATTACCTTTTTCATTAAAGAGCTGCAATTAAGTGGATGCATTTTTTTAATGAAATTCTGTAACTATTTTTTTTGATAATTAAGCACACTAATTATGGGGAAGTAAATATTGATTATAGGTAATCAAATGAGTACAATTTAAAAACGGCAAAATGATAGCCTTTGGAATTCTTTATTTATAGGAAGGTATAGTTGATCAGTAGTTAATAATTATTAATAATACAATTGTGTAAAAAATAGAGAAAAAAATGTCTAAATTCTAAGAAAATAGATAAATACCTTTTCTGATTATTAAGGCATGCCACTTCAGCGGGATGAAGATCCTCCTTAATATTATATATAGATTATTTGAATTCATGCATGTATTTTTTCAAGGTGATATGAACCTTCGTGGATAACTATGTACCTACTTGTTTGGGCATTTAACATTATGTCATTTTGGGTGATATCTCAACACTATAAATAGAGATATCATTCACCATTTGTAGGACACACTTGAATATGAAGAAATTTTTTCTCCTTCATCTACTTATATTGTCTTCTTCTCTTTATAATTATACTGTTCTGAACTTGATTTTATAACAAAAGATACTTTTATTATGGATAGTTATTCTAAAATTAAAGAAAAAACCAATTTTACCCTTGAATAATTTGAAATGGGGAAAGGACAAGCTTTGCGCCCCTTTATTATTTAATCTTGTCTTAGTAAAAAGCCGCAACCTATGGTCTATGGACTATGGTGATGCTTGGATTTGGTTTTGAAAAAAAGATTTTAGGAAATTTCCGTACTTGACTATCTGAGAAAATATTTGATTTTTAAATATAGTTTTTAAATTTAAAAAATATCAGTTTGGTTAGTTTGCATTTCAAATAAAGAAAGTTTATTACTTACTAAAAATAAATACTTCTGTTTTCAAATTCACATAAGTTTTTCCAAAAAATAATAATAACTCTAATTCAGTTGTTCAAAGGAGTCCATATTAGCTTAATTGGCAAGTTAAGCATTGGTTGAACTGTCATTAATCTTCTTTATTACATCAAACAGTTAAAATTTTATTTGATAAAGTAACATCACTCTCAGCAGCGTCCATTTATTAATTGAATCCAGCCACCATATCTCCATTAATCAAACTTAAATAATTGAGTGGCATATTCTATTTTTGATTGACAAAAGTGACAACTTTCGAATCAATTTATATACATTAAAAAAAGATACATAACCTTATCAAAAAGTCAGTACCCTTCGTAAATTAGCAATGGTCTATTTTTAATTATAAACTTGAAGACTATTCTCGATAGGACTAATCTGATTTTTTTTTACTCAAAGAAAATCTATAATGAAGTTTTATGAAAATGTTTGGAGACAGTAAGTATACACATGACATACACTAAGACAGTCAATGATATATACGATGAAATCAAGATCTGACTAATAACAGTCGAAAGAAACTTCAAACACTTTTCAATTTAAATGAGTTACACGAGGAATCAATCCCTAACTCGTTTTTAAATATTTGCCTTGAACATATAGTAATATTTATATATATCATTATATTATTTTTACTTATAGAAATCATATTAGAAATTTTGCTTTTTATCAATTTCTTTATTCGTGTTTTAAATTTTTTAGAAACTTATAGTAATTTTTCTTTAAAATCATATAGTAATTTTTCTTTTATAATATTCGTATTATTTTATTATATTTTACTATGTTATAAATTAAAAAATTTAAAATCTTACCCGTGCTTAATTTGAAGCTTACGCTTCACCTCGTGCTAAGTAAAACATTGTTCTGCCTCACAGCCCTTCCTTTCAAAACACTAATACATACTATTATAGATTTATAGTATTATTGTATCTCTGCTACAATTTTAAATTATTCTGAGAAATCAGAATTTTAAAAAAGCAAAAATATTAAGGACAAGATAACATTGTCTGATAAGTATCAATAATTTGAATGGGCATGGCATCGTGTGTATGTCTTCTAGATAGTCATTATTCTAGTAACACTAGAAAATAACAAGAAAATATCAAGATTTTGAAAGTAGAAAAGTCTATAATTAATTACGTTTTGGTTTTGGTTTGCTAACCAAATTATTGAAGAACACAAACTCTATGCAACTTGGCCACAGTCACGTGACTTGGGGGCCCTTATGCAAAACGATAATGTATTGTATTTGTTGTAAATTCTTTTTACTTTGTAAACTGCACTTTAATATCCCAATTTGGCAGTTTTTGTATGTCAACATTTGAGATCAGAATAAATATTAACAACAACAATATATACAATTATCTCACAAGTTGAATCTAAGAAATAAGATTCCTGCGAACTAAAAAGGAAAATATGTCACATAAAATGAGATTAAAAAAATAATATTATTAGCCGACACCAAGGCAAAATACAGATACTGTGTAATATTTCATTATTTTCCATTTTATGGTCACCATTTCTCTAGTTGGTAGGTATGCCTACTAATCATTTATGTCAGAATTGAAATGAAATACTACTGTAGTCCATATTACCTGCATCCACTAACTGTAATAGTACAAGACAAAAATTATTCTCTGTTGACAATGACCCCCTTCGTCGTCCTAAGTTTATTATAATTAGGCAATCAATTGATATTGCTGTGAAAAATCTACTACAGAAAATAAATAAATTGTAACTGGTCCTACTCCTATCCATTCCATCAATTGTGCGTGTTTAACCAATATGGCAACATTCTAATATAAGAAAATTTTACAGGTTGAGCTCTTTTTCTTCATGTCCATTAATTGCTAATTAATGTCTAAAAGATATAGCAAAGAGAGTCGCTAGCTATCAAGTAATCAGATTTTTTTTTTGTTTCAATTTATTCGTCTTTTTTTTTTTAGTCATACTTTCTTTTTTAGTTCATTTTAAAGAAAATGTCTCTCTGGTTATGACCTCGAAATTAAAATACATTTAGGTACATTATAAATATATATATATATATATATATATATAGTATAAGACCACAAGATTAAGTTTTTTTTTTCTTTTAAAAACTTCATATCGAGTTTAAAAATATAAAAAATAAAATTGAACATAACAAAATCATTTACTATTCGTTGGCATTATCTTAGTCTTTTTATATTGTGTTAGACAATCTTCATATCTCAAACTAGCTTTCAATTAGATTCAAATTTTGTAATAAACAATACTCCCCCTATCCCTAATTACTTGTCCAATTTTCCTTTTATAGTTGTCCCTAATTACTTGTCCATTTTGACAAATCAAGAAAGGACAATTTTTTTTACCTATTATACCCTCAATTAAATGATTAATTACTTTGAAAAATGTAGAACTTTTCATCCACTTCATAATTAATAAGAGTAAAATGGTAAACTCACTATGTCATTAATTATTTTCTTAATAGGTATGCTAATTTATAAGTAAATAAGTAATTAGGAACAGAAGGAGTAATAAACTTTAAATTTTAAATTCAATTTACCGTTCATCGGCATTATCTTGGTCTCTCGCTCCATAAACATTTGATGTGCGGGAAAAAACAGTTAAAAGAAAGCAACCGATCATAAAATTTATACAAAATTTGCCAGACTGTATGCAATAACCCAACACCTGTCATTCTCATCAGCAATTAACACCCCAAATTATTAGTGACGTGGCAAGCCATATGGGACTAATCCCTCCACCTAAGCATTGCCAACTAAGATTCACTACAAAAGAATTTGACTTTTAGTGGCAACAAAATCCCAAAATATTGTCACTAAAGGTTATTAGTAATTTTTAGTGGCGACTAAGGCTCCAACAACCATTTGCTAGTAAAATCAATTTTTTCAACCAAAAAATATATGATAATTAATTTTCGATTGCAACCTAATTTTCTAAAATAAATAACTTTGCAATATCAATATTAAAAATATCCAATATTATTACGAAAAATCATCAAAATTACTTCTCGATTCAAATCTCCTACTATATAATGCATCATTGTACATTTTATACATTTACATATGACATAAAAATAAAACATACAGTGTCTTAAAACTCCTACTTAATCGATATCATTTTTGGTTTTTTAAAAACAATGAAGAAAAAAACACAAAATTAGAATTTAAGTTAAAAACTTTTAGTGACGATTTCTGGGCTTTTGTGGCGACTATTGTTGCCGCTAAAGGTCAAATTCTTTTGTAGTGAATCTTAGTTGGCAATGCTTAGGTGGAGGGATTAGTCCCATGTGGCTTGCCACGTCACTAATAATTTGGGGTGTTAACTCTTGAGGGTATTTGTGGTCTCCTAGGATAACGGCGGGGGTATTTTTGATCCCAAAATGTAATGGAGGATATAAGTAGTCTATTTCACATAGTTTAGGAGCAATTTTGACCCTTTTCCGTATAATGTATACAAAATTTGCCAGACTGTATGCAATAACCCAACACCTGTTATTCTCATCAGCAATTAAATCAAGTTACCAGTTGAAAATATACCGTTGCTAGATTGACTTATATTTTCCCCTTAATTATGTGAAATAAAATAACTTTGCCCTCGATTTTAATTTAGTCCCAAATATATTCTTATCGTTGCAGAAATTGCTCAAATTTGCCTTGGACTTTTTCTCTTTTTAATCTTACGGGCGTTACTTCTTTAACGATCATAACTAACATTCCAGCATAACTTCATCAAGTATATATAATACTCTTCTGTTCGCGACTCCACATGTAACTGAAATTTCACAATTTTGAATCTCTGAGAGAAAACAGAGCAAACGAAGAAAAATGAAGCGGCCTTCTTCTCTGCCCATATTGTACGCTTCTTCTTAATTCTTTCCCTTCTTTTGCTTGACATTGATTCCTCTTCTCTTTCAATTTCATCTTTTTGTTACAATGGCAGGAAACAACTCAAAGGAACTCATCACGTAGACGTCAATTCTAACAAAGGAAAATCTATACTCGAAGATGAAGATGAATACGATGAGATCATCGACTTCGAAAGAATCAGCACACCTGTAATTTGCAAAACAGTACAAAAATGGGAAGCCACCACACGAGGTAACAACACATTTCCATTCCCAGTTTCTATGCTCTGTTTTTCTCCATCAAGAAACTGGCATTTGGGTTAAAATAATCAATCTTTTCATGTTTTCTTGAAAAATTTCAGGGCCCCATTGAAGTTCTTGTTTTTTTTTTAAATTTTAAGCAGGGGAAGAGTTTTCTTGCGAAAAACAGGGGCTATGGAGGCGTGAGCAGATAAACAGAGCAACCAGGCTAGAGAAACAGCTAAAAGCAAGATGGGCAGTCGATGGACTTATCGAAGAAGAACTCAATCGCTTTCGAGCCCAATACAAAAGGTCTATAGTCCCAACAAAGCTCAAAGATGTAGCTATATTGATCACGCCTAAATGGACTCCATCACCAGAGCTAGCCACATTGACTTGGTTAGGCGATTGGCGGCCTTCAACAATCTTGGATCTTCTTCAATACTTAGCCCATTCATCTGGGCTTTCAAAATCTTTACCAGATTCAGTTGCAATTGAAGTGGCATTGCCCCAATTGATCAACGAGTTACGAATCGAGGAGGCGGTGATTGATGAAGAAATGGCTGAGATTCAGTCCAATTGCATATTCTATCTTCCATTTGGCCCAAAGAAAGAGGCACATAAGGGTAAACCTGCAATGGCTTGTGTACAATCTGAGTTTAAGAAGATTCATAGGGTTATTACTAAGGCCCAAAATTTGAGGTTAAAGGCAATGGAAATGGCAGTGAAGAAGGTGTTAAGCAGAACAGATGCAGCAGAGTTCTTGGTTGCTTTTGCTGGAATTCAAGATTTGGTTCATCAATGGGCTATGCAATACAAATTGCAGAAAGGCCCAGTTTCTATAAGTACTAAAGCCCTGAAGTCTGGTGGTAGCCCAATGAAGTAGGCCCATTTGAGTTGCAATTAGGTGCTATATTTCCATATATTCTTCTAATATTTTCAAATCCTGACACTTGAATCTTTTTGTATTGTAAAAATGATAAACAAGTATTACTACCTTTAATTCTTGTCTTGTCCTTTTTTCTTTTAAATGTTGAAAGAGTTTTAAGTTATTATATTGTCATTGTAAAGGTTTTCCACACTATCAAATAAGATATAAATATAAATTTTATTAGGGGGGTAATAATTGATCTATATAATGAGCAAGAAATTTAAGGTCAAAACAAAGAAGAATATTGTAGAGAGGGTTGACACTTTGACTTGATAATTAAATTGCTAGCAATTTTTGTTTGGTACAAGAGAAAAATATCTAAGATTTCATATGTTTGATCGGTTAAAATATTTTTGAAATTTTGTCGTTTTTAGAAAAAAAAGAATAACATTTTCAGTGTGATGTCACAAGTGATGTCTGATAAGAATAAGATGTATGCAGTCCTTACTTTTACTTTGTTGGGTAGAGAGATTGTTGTCAATTCACCGTCGGCTAAAGAAAAGTAGGAAAGTAATAAAGAAGAAGAGACAACAAAACAATAGTAGCAATAAATATTAATACACATTGGATAGAGAAAAACGATGTGAAACCTAAATTAGATTGCTAGAAATGCAACAACACTCTCCTATATATCTATCACCTTTCTACCATAACCCTCGATCTCCATGCCAAATAGAGCGTGAGGCGGAAACAAAATCATCTTGCCTCATATGTAATAATAGTAGTAAGGAAGAGAAGGGGGGATGGTCCATAACTTAGATGTACAACCTGAATTAGATTCGTTGTCCGTCAAATTGATACTTTCATTGAACTACAACAACATCAGAATTAAATATTCCATGTTATTGATACAAAGTTGCCGCTAGCAATTGAAGATAGACGATACACAAAACTAGCAAGGGAGATCCCTAGAGTAGTCAACACTTGTAACCCTAGGAGAGAGGCAAATCAAATGAAAAGAGAAGAAAAGAAAGAACACATCGAGGGGACGTTGGCCGGAGCACCTGTGAAATCAATCGACAAAGAGAAAGGGGTCGTTGAGAAGACTTCCCCTAGGAAAACAAATTCCTTACCGCTATAGAAAATGACTTTCCCAATAAAAATAGGGGAACAAATTCCTAAGTAATTAACATTTCAAATTTATTGTCTTCTTTGATTTTCAAAATTTCGTTATATCAAAAAATTCCGCCATCTCTTTCAAATCCTGAATGAATCCCTTTCGTGTTTGCTCGATCAAGATAGGCACCACCGATATCCTCCGTTACATCGAAAGAAAATAAATATTTTTCTTATCATAAAGAAAAATAAATTCTTATAGTATTTCAAATTTCAATATGTTTAGACAAACATTAGTTGCGGCAACATGACGGTGTACTGACACAATCTCCACCATGAATTCCCGGAAGGACATTCAAACACTCTCCCCTTTAAGCGCGTGTTCGGGGACGCTCCTTCTCATCTCCACTATATAAAAAAAGGAACCAAACCCACCAAGGCAAAAATTGAGTGTACCTCAAGATAAAGCTTCGAATCCCCAAAACCTTTAAACTCACAAAACCCTAATCCCAATTCCAATTTCATTTCATATAATCAGGAAAATTAGTTTGATCTGCCGAGTGGCAGACGGAGATTTACAATGTCTGCAATTGTCTGCGGCAAGAGATCTTTCTTCGAAGATTTACAATCGCCGTCGCCGACATCAGCGTCGCCGCCTGTTTCCAAGAAGATTCGTTGCTCTTCCTCCACTTCTCCGGTTCGGTTCCCGACCAGTTTGATCGATCAACTGAGAACTTTGTTTCCTGATATGGACAATCAGGTTTTCTCATTTTCTTTATCTTGTTTTAGTTATCTTTTTTGCAGATACCCAGTTGACAGTTTTGATGTTTTCCTTTTATAATTGTTTCTAATATATGTATGTTCTCTTTTTATGATGTACTGTTTAGCTTATTGAGAAGGCTTTGGAAGAGTCCGGCAATGACTTGGATGCTGCTATTAAGAGGTTACATGAGCTTCAACTTGTGTATGCCGATGCAAAGACTGATGGAGAGATGGAGAATGGTATGTATCCAATAATTATTTCCCCTATTTGCCTTATTCTTTTGATGCTCCAGGTTTGTAGCTGTTGTTCTTGCTTATTATTCCTTGTATTATACATTGATATCCATTTACGAGGTTGCAAAGAGATAAGTATATGAGAATGTGATGATTCTCTCATTAATTTTATGGTGCTGCATAGCTGTTGGGAAAAGTACAACTCTATGTCTTGCATCAACATAAGTAGATGGTTGGATGATCAATTTGTGCTGATAAATCATGTTGTTGAATCAATACTAATATTCCTAGAATGGTGTTTTGAGGCTGCCTCATATGGGGACATCAGTATTAGTTTTATTGTGCTTTATAGTCTCTGAAAGAGACATTTAGACTTTTAATGGGAAGTTTCTAGCCTTGTCAATCAACAATCAGTGGATGAAGCCTCAAACCGAGACTAGTTGGGGTTGGCTATAAGAATACTCTATATCTATTCAATTGTATTCCTGCCCATTCAATTGTATTAGTTTACCATGCTACTTCTTGTGAATCACAATTCTAATCAATCAAGCCTCATGCAGGAGAAAAACCAACTAATGGGCCAGATGTTCAATCTGAAGGTCCTCCTCTCCAGAATAATCTTCCAGCTGATGGTGCAGAATGGGTGGAGTTGCTTGTCAGGGAAATGATGAGTGCTACAAGTGTAGATGATGCCAGGGCTCGGGCCACAAGAGTGTTGGAGAGCCTGGAGCGATCAATTAGTGTTCATGCTGGTGTTGCAGCAGCTGAAAATGTTCACAAGGTTGGTATTAGATGGTGTAGCCATTTGATGTCATTGTAGGAGGAGAAATTGCTGGCATTCACATACTTCTCTTATCTGCTACATTTACGAAGCTTTCGACAAAAAAAAGAATGCTGAGTACCCATGTTGCTTCGTTTTTTCTGCAGTATGTCTTTTCTTTATTGAGGTAGTCTAGTGCTTCTTTGGTTGGAGTACGAAAATGACACTCATGCTTGATAATTTATCCTTTTGACCTAATTTTCTGACGTTCACCTTCAATTCTTTAGATGTTGACCTTATCACTTCTTTTTTCAGGAAAACGTGATGCTGAAAGAGCAAATTGAAGTGTTCCTTAGAGAAAAGGCCATTTTCAAGCGTGCTATTGCTATCCAACATGAACGGCAAAAAGAGTATGATGATAGAAACCAGGAAGTGCAGCAATTGAAGCAGATGATTGCTCAATATCAGGAACAAATAAAAAATCTTGAGGTAAAAACTAGAGCTTTAGAGACCAACTTTTCCTGACGTGGCTTACCTTTTCCATCTGGTCTTTTTAGTTTATGATTTATGTTTACAGGTGGTGGGCTTATTGCATCTTGGTTCTCATATTTTTTTAATGAACACTTATTCTGATATTTTTTAGCTGTTTATACTGCATAGTCTGCGTTACAGTAATATACTTCCTCTGTGGCATGTCATGAACATAGGCACAAAGTCTAACTTATACTGAATTTTGTGTTAGATTTGTAGTGGTTAAAAATTATTTAATAGTTACTGAAAAGTTAGTTTGATAGAGAGAATGTTTAATCTTGAAAGTGGTATTGATTGATATCATATAATTGCAACAATTTATTTTGTCAGCTCCATGATCTTAGTATAGTTTCTCTTGGTAACCAACTTAATCTCTGTTTCGCAACCTTTGCATCTGTTTATGCTTTAACTGAATTTTACTTCATAAAAGAAATTGCAAATACTCTTACCGTACCAAAATGCAAAGATTATCATAAAATGGGATGCAAGGAGTATAAAATATGTTATACTTTAAGAATGTCTGCTGTACTTGTTTATGTTGGTAGCAGTGCAGATCATCGAGAAAACTGCAAGTTTAACTTTAAAACAATGATTGAAGCGCACTTCTATATTGTCTAGTAAAATATTCTATAGTCATTAGTTCAAGCTAGTAGCACCTGTATTTTTAGGTAAAAGAAAATATTGGCATAAAGATGTTGCATCACTGCTATGCATGTTGCAGTTTACCTGTATTATTCTTTTTCGTGTTCTTTATGCTCTGAACTTGAGTAATTTTGTGAACAACTGCATAGTGCCCCATAAGTATGCAGATAAGAGAATAAAGGATTCTTATGTTCCTTTTCTGTTTTCTTTATGTAATGAATGCAAACAAGATTGTCTACTCATTATTCCTAACTTAATGGTCATCGTTGCAGGTGAATAATTATGCTTTGACAATGCATTTGCACCAGGCTCAGCAAAACAACTCTATTCCGGGACGCTTCCATCCAGACATCTTCTAGTGCGGGAGGCTAGTCCAGTTAAAGCTGTGGAACATACAAAGAAACAAGCTTGTTGGCATCTTGTCAGCTGTGATATAGGATGTATTAATCAAATTATGAATCAATGTTGTTTTTATAATTAGATTGAGAAACGGTTTGCGTGTTGAGTTGAAGCCACTTTGGTGGATGACCCTGCTGGTCAAGTAAGTAGTGTTGTACTGGAAATCATCCAAATGGTGAAAGTCCTCAAACGTGCTAGTATTTAACTGATATCAGGAAACTGGCTATAAAATACACTTTGTTATAATTTCACTTTCTGCTATTCAGTTTGTTCTACAATTATTTTTCTGCGATATGATTTCTGTGTCAATTTGTTTTCATGCGTCTGAGGAGGGGGCTTCGATGATGAGTAGTGCCATTAGGTTGGCAATTGCTGGTTCACGGTGGGGTTTTAGTCCTCCAGCGCTAAGCTCTGCTGACTGGCATTCTCCTCTTCATGGTGTTGGATGAATGTGAGATTAGCCTCATATCATACAGGCTAATTATCCTTTCATCCAGCCTTCTTTTTGGCAAGGAGATAAACAATTTGTCGTAAATTTGACAAGATTTCCTCAAACATGTTTAAAGTTAACAAAGTCGGTTTGCAGAATCCTTCTCATCACTCGAGTTTCTTTTGACTTCCAACATATATAACATTATCTATGAGACACTTTTTTGTTTAGAACCAAAAAAGTTTGGCTGTGATATTTCCCTTCAAAATTGCAATTCATGATTATTATTTTCCAATACCGAGCTTCAAGTTTTGACTATAGTGAAATAATTGGTGATTCCCAAATATCTAGTGTTCTAATTATCTAAAAAAATACGAGTGTAATGATTTTGCCAATCAGAATCAACAATTACGAATATTTATATAGTTTTATTATTACAGTAAGTATATAAAACTTGAAATATAGGTTATTTTTCTCATTAATTCCAAATTTTATTTTTAGAAAGATATTAAGGGTGACATACGTTACTTATATCTATTTCACATAAAACGTGTTTGTATAATTGGCAATTGCTTGAAGCGCGTAGCAATATCGCACCACATCTTCTTCTTCTTCTTCTTGTGAAAAAAAAGAAGCAAGCAAGCATAAAAACGGGACAGTTAACTAGTCTTGTGCAGTCCAATGAACTCGACGGCAATGGCCAGCACAGCTTCTCTATCTCTCCGTCCTTCGTCTCTCATCTCCGACCGTTCCCATTCTCCCTCTCTTCTTCCTTCTTCTTCCTCCTCTAGTTTCTTCTCCGGTGGGACCCGCTTGTGGGCCCATAAGAAGTTTATATCCATTTCCTTTTCTTCATCCCAGTACAATAAGAAGATTCCGGGACGACGTTTTGGGAGATTGGTGGTTGCTGCCGCTGATTATTACTCTACACTTGGGGTCCCAAAATCTGCTAACAGTAAAGACATAAAGGCTGCTTATCGAAGGTTAGCTCGACAGGTACTGCAATCCTTTCTTTCTTCTTCTTCTTCTTCTTCTTAATTCTAGTTATTGTTGACTGTCATTGTGAGAATCAATTTTTAAGAAAAGAATCAAATGATGCTCCTTCGAATTTTTTGAGAAAAGGGTTACACTAAATGATGCTTTTTCGAAATTGTGACTTAGGTTGGTCCTGCATTTGAGCTCCAAGCAACAACAGAAAAGTAATCTTGTGGCTGACCATATATAATGTGCATTTTCCTTGGGATAGCAGCACAAGTTGCTAATTATTAGTTTCCGTTCCTATTTCAATTATTTTATGCTACTCTTTGATCTCTTTTTGTATGGTTGAGTTGCCTCTGTTCGGGAAGCTGATGCGTTATGAATCATTGGTCTGCATGTGTTATCTTTTTCTTTGTATTGTTGATTGTTTACTTTCTGTGCGTGTGCATGTGATACATACTCTAGTAGGATGAGGAATGCTATGCTAATCTTACCACTACAGGCTACACTTTCACCCAGTTCTTTGGGCCTTCACAATAAGATAGTTCCACAGCAACACATTATTCTATTCTCCATTAATCCGCTTCTGACTTTTGATATTGTTTTATAGTATCACCCTGATGTCAACAAGGAACCTAATGCACCAGAAAAGTTTAAGGAGATTAAAGATGCTTATGAGGTAAATATGGAAATTTACTATTTTTAACATCTGATCCCTGGTAGTTTTCTTAATTCCTTCTGAAACTATTGATCTTTAGATATATGTGGCATTGGCATCTTTATGTTCCCCCTCTCTCCTTTGCGTGATGGAATTACTGTTTATCCACTTATTCAATCCGTTTCTTCATTTATCTACCTTGGAAACTGTATTGGTTGTCTGTCTACTAAACCCGAAGTGATCCATTTCCTCGTATATTTTGAAAATTTTGTGTGCTTTTTAACTAAGGTAGACCTTAGAAATTCCTGTTTTAGCTTTCAAACTTTGGAATCTTGGTGTTAGTATGTTGACGTATTTCTCTTTTGTTTTTAACTCTTTGAATCAACTCTGAAGTTTTACTTTCCAGATACTATCAGATGACAAAAAAAGAGCACTATATGATCAATATGGTGAAGCCGGGGTGAAAAGTTCTGTAGGGGCCCAAGCCGGTGCTTACACGGTATGCCATAAATTCTTATTTTTTGTTCAGTGTGATACTATTGCTGTCATTCCAAAAGGGTAATCTTAATTTCCTTTTAGTCCTTCCCAAATTAATATCCACTTTTTTTAAAAGGGAAGTTTTAAGTCATGTTATCGAACACACATTGTATGACCAACTTTTACTCTTCTTATGCAACTTTTATTATATTCGTCGATAACTTTTATGGCCCAGCATGTTACCCATACACAACTCATTTTCAACTTTTTTCTTAGTTCCCCTGCCAATTCTAAGTAGGACTATGAAATTGTGACTTGGAAGTACTATCATGGCTTATCAATGAAAAGATACATATCATGATAAAATTTTCTCACATAGTAGCTTGGCTCCCTCTGATGTGAAGTCCTTGTGTTCGCTTTTGCTCATATTGTATGTTTAGGTCATGTTTTTCTCTAATTGGTGATTTTTAGGTGTGCTATCTATTTTAGCTTACATACTCAATATAGTTCAAATATGTTCTTGTACTATAGTTTACATACACAATATCTGCAAGTTTTGGGAGTTATAGGTTGCCAGTATTTTTCCCTCCAAACACTATAAGTGCTAATTTCTTTGCCTTTTATTCTACCCATCCCCACTTGAAGAGGAATTGACAAGGTTCATAGAATTCTTTGGTGTCATTCAAATGTAAATGGGAAAAGAGTTTTCACTTTTGTTGAATGGCACACCAGGGGTGATATCAGACGCTTTGCCGTACCCCCTGGCTCCTTCCACCACTTCAAAAGGAGTAAAATATTAGTTCAAGTAAGATTATGGATTAAAAGAAGAATAGAATACTTCATGCCTGTGTAGGTAAATGTATATCAATTTGCAAATAGAATGCCAAATGAAAGAAGTTGATTCACAACGTTGGTTTCTGTTTACTTTCTGTCGTTTTGCATGCAAGCCAAAAAATTGGGTTTTGTTTGATGTAGGAGTGAGAGTTGAGTCTAAGTAAATGTGTCAATGTGTGAAGGTTGCGTTCCTGGATGCTATTCTTCTAATTTATTCACTTCCCAAAAACGGTAAAATGAGTAGGTCGTAGAAGAAAGTGGGAAGACACATAATAAGTGCATGGTTATATGGAAATTATCTTTAACCCTAATCTGTTTCTCTTTCTTTTTGGTGAATTTTACTGCAGACAAATCCTTTTGATCTATTTGAGACATTCTTTGGACCTTCTATGGGTGGTTTTGGAATGGATGGAGCTGGATTTGGAACGCGTCGCCGCAGTACTGTTACCAAGGGTGAAGATCTACGGTAAGTCAGTAGCTGATTGGAATGATTTGACACTAAACATCTTCATTAGAATTCACGTGTGTACTTATAACAAAAAGGGTTTTTTTCATAAGTATTACTTCGTTAACCATGAGAAGAAGCTATTTCTGATAACTAATATGCTACATAGTATGACAGTAAACTTAGGAAGAATATAGCCTCTAATCGATTTTATAGCAGTGGTGAAGCATATAGTTCCCTTAGAATGATAATTTGTAGAATCAAGTAGACCTTCTCGAAATCATGGTCACAATTATTGCTAACCACGAGGGGAAAGTTCATTCGGACAACTTTATAGGCTAACATAGTATGATTGGACATTTGGTAAAACATAAGAACCAAGAAGTCCTAACACCATTCCAAAGTTGTGCTGGAGTCTTCATTAGGAATCAGTTGTTATCAGTTTTCATTTATATTCATGTTATTGATCTATACTTATAACCTGAAGAAAAAACTGAGTATGATATCAGCATACTTTTGTGCTTGAAATGGTCTTTGCATGAATTGCAATTTACAGGTATGCTTTTCTTTAACATATCAATCCTCTGACAGAAGAAATATGCTATGTTCAAACTGGACAGGCTAATTGTGTATACTTGCACCAGTGAAGCATAAAATTTTATCCTAGGAACAATGTATACTTTAGAAGCATAAAAATAGAAATAGATAGACACCGTTTCATAAACACTATGAGTTTGCAGATCAAATGATATGATGTCAAGCCTAATAGAGTTTATTTACACTTCAATGCCTTTCAGTTACGACATGACATTAGAATTTTCAGCGGCTATCTTTGGAGCTGAAAAAGAATTCGAGCTTTCACATCTTGAAACTTGTGAGGTTTGTGTGGGAACTGGGGCAAAGGTAGGCTCCAAAATGAGGATATGTTCAACCTGTGGTGGCCGAGGTCAAGTTATGAGGACCGAACAAACACCTTTTGGCATGTTTTCTCAGGTAATAGCGTATAAATCTATTCTTTTGGTGGTCGCGATAGTTTAGATTACATTTTTATATAAATTTGTTCAGATTTTATTCATTTGGTATTACAGTATGAGTCTGTTTTCAGGACTCCTGAGTCATTTTTGAGAAAACCAATCTGTTTGCTATTGCATGTACAGAGGATCAGCTGCTAATTAGGGGTATCAGTTTTAGCCCATGGAAGTATAACCTTCCTCAACCTGTTTAGTTGGGTTGCAATAAACTCATTGATAGGTCAATTTGGGCACAATCTAAATTAGATGTTTGCTAGTTTGTGTTCATCCACTTTCTTTCTCTACCAAGTAAAGAAAAGTATGTTTTAACTTGATTTGGTAACTAAACAAATTATAAAACAAACACACAAATAAACAGATGAAACCTAATTCTGAATTAGGCAGGTCGGGCTATAGCTAGAAATGTTTCGGCCCAAATTAACCTACTCTTCTTGACACAAGTGAACTCTGGGTGGTTTGGTATGATCCATATATACTCAACCTATTTTAACCCGGCTCAAATTTGGCCCAACTTGCCAATTTGACACTCCTACTACTAACTGGGTCAGTTTTGGAACACTGGGTTTTGCCTGAACACCATCATCCCTGATATTGCCTAGAATTAATTGTGAGGCTGACTACACATGTTATAGAAGATAAGGTGGTTTCTGGGTAGTGTTTAAAGCTCTCTATTTAAGGGATAGCTACACCTTCGAAGAGGCTCAGAAAGTTCTTGGAAAGATTTTCAATGAAAGGATGATTCAAAGAGGTTTGAACAGTTTGATCTAATAACGTCTTTCCAACTCCTGTGGAACAATTAGGTAGGTAACACAAAGCGCTTCCGAACTGATGGTGCTGAAATTGTGCTTGAAATTAAATACGCCGTACTTAATAATAGAAATAATTGTGGCTGAAATGAACTAAAGTTCTTTAGCTTGCTTTGCACAGAGCATCTAGGATGTGGTAAAAGTTTCCGTTATTGAAGAAATCAAGGGTAAGGATTAATTTGCATTTTTAGTTGATAGGAAAAGTAAATAGTCAAATATAATCTAAAACCATGTAGCAAAGTGATATGCATGACATGGCATGACTACTACAGACAAATGAGCATAAGTCAGTCTTCCCATGCTCAAAGATGTCCTAATGGTTGAAGAATCTGTAGTTAAAATGTTTCTTTTTGAGAAGGTAACATGTATGTATATTAAAAAAGATTGCTTGTTTTCCTGGAAATTGTTAATTTGTTATTGTTGCAGTTTCTTAACCGATATGACATTTATTTTGCTTTAATCTTTGGGCTGATTGGTTGTCTATCTTATTTTTTTTGGCTGATTTCTTGTTTGGTCTCTTGGTTCTTACATTGCTGGGCTTTCTCATCTTTGTCACTCAAAAAGTATATGAACTCATTGTTACATTTTCCATCTATTTGGATTAAGTGTAGGTTTCTGTCTGCCCAAACTGTGGTGGGGATGGTGAAATGATCTCTGAATATTGTCGTAAATGCTCAGGCGAGGGGCGGATACGAGTGAAGAAAGATATAAAAGTCAAGATACCCCCTGGAGTGAACAAGGGAAGTATCCTCAGAGTTGCTGGTGAGGGTGATGCAGGTCCTAGGGGGTATGTATTCAAGTTATATAGTTGCATTTCTTTAACAATAGTCTGCATAATTGTCCTGGGTTATGGTTCAGTAGAACATCTCTGGGATTTTTGTATGTTCAGTAAAACATAGTATTGACTATCATTTGCGTAATTTTTTCTTCTTTAGTCTTTTAGGATCACTATAATGGTCTTCATAATTAGCCCTGGTGTTGTTGATATATACAGGGAGGAGGACCCATGTACACATAGCTCCACTGATATTCTTTCAGCCAACTGTAGCTTATTAACTGAGTCAGTTTTGACTGTTGTCTTCCAAATATGCTTTACTTACCCTGCAAAGAGAGGGTAAAAGGAAAAGCTGATGCCTTGCCTCCTTCACAGAAATGCTCTCTTACCTTACCTATAAACAATTAGACCTATGACAACACCTTAAAAAAATTGAGAATCAACAACATACCTAGTGTAATCCCACCTCATGAGAAGAAAAGTTCAAGCTATCCTTCTTAAGCTTATGCTCAAGATTTCCTTGTTCATACATTAAGTCATTAACCGTGCCTATAATTTTTCCAAATTTCATATGTCAAATGCTAGGTTGGTTTGAAAAAGGGCTGGTTCAGGTTGGGCTAGGAGAAGATAGAAGATGAAGATCTATAGTATGAGGCTTTTCATGACTGTTAAGATTATTTCGGATTAAGGCGGAGCATGCATGAAGTAGTCAAAAATGCTTCTTCTATTCTTTTTCCTGTGCTGCTAGGGAGTGTGTATTACTGCTTTTAATTTTTAAGTGATTTCACAATCTTGGGGAATATAGGTGTTCCTTCTTGCTGTTTTTGACATATGCAGAATGCAAGTGACATTCTTTGATTAAAACTAGCACATTTGGATGAGTAGTCAACAGATACTCCTTTAGTCCCTGACTATGTGCTCAGATCCTCCAAAAAAATGTCATAACACCCACATCGGATCCTCAAAAAATGCATTTTTTCTGGAGGATTGAATGCGGGTGCAGTGACATTTTTGGAGGATTCAAGCAAGATAGGTCCTTGGTCAAAAAAAGAAAAGAAAAGAAATACTCCTTAGTCCTAAGTTCCCTCTTGGATCTAAAATATAAATCGTCAGTTTAAATAGAGTCCTAGCAATTATTGGACCTAAAGTAAGTGAGCCAACATTCACTAGTTTGTATTGCCTATATGGACCTTTCGCTTCCATTACGTTTTATTGTTCTCTAAATCTACATGTATGGCTTGAGATTCTAGATCTTTGAGAAGATTTCTTATATGTGAGTTTAGGTTAACCTTGTCCCGTTTTAGCATCTTGAATCATCATGATATGAAATGAGCTTAAATGGAGGTGGAGATTCATTTAGCCGACCCCAATTTGTATTGGATTGAGGAGGACTTGTTGTTGTTGTAGTCTATCACATGTTAGATGTTCACATACAAATTGAGATTGAGAACATATAGCTCAGTTTGTTAGTTCATTTTTGACTATGTTTTGCAGTGCCCCACCTGGAGATCTTTATGTCTATCTTGACATTGAAGAGATATCTGAGATCCAAAGAGATGGCATAAATCTGATTTCAACAGTTTCAGTCGGTTATCTAGATGCTATACTTGGGGCTGTTGTTAAGGTAATTTTACACGATATTTGTCTTGGTTCCTGCCATATTCTGATAAGAATGTGAATAAGATAGTATGCTGTATCACTTTTATAGTATTCTCAATGTAAAAGTTCTTTTTACTCTCAAGATAAAGCCTGTATGGAAGTATTGTTTTTGGTGAGTCAGGAAAATAGAAATTCAGACTTTTTAGGATGAGCCTAACTCATCGGAACCGGTTCTTTTTTCTCCTTTTAAAATGAGCCTCTTTCGAGAAACATCCCCTATCAGATCCAGGGGCAAGGTACATCTACTTGAATAATGAGACAAATGAATACAAGATTCTGAAAGCTTCATAAATTTTTAAATTTCCTCATACAACAAATGCATGGTAGTACTGTAATTTTCCTGCCACATGATGAGATCCTTCTATATTCTATATGTTTGTCCGTTTGTTGATTAGTCTTTCTCCCTTGCTGGAAGAGGGGGAAAGAGGTGTGAGAGAAAGAACCAACGCCTGGCATCTGTCAAGGCCACCTCATTTTACCCCTCAATTGCTTTCATTGATATCATATTTCTCAGTCTTTTTCCTTCTCCCTGATGTTCTCGTCAGGTTAAAACAGTGGATGGGATGACTGATCTCCAGATTCCTCCAGGCACTCAACCTGGGGATGTGCTTGTCTTGGCAAGGAAAGGTGCACCGAAGCTAAATAAGCCATCAATACGTGGTGATCACTTGTTCACGATTAAAGTTAGCATACCAAAACGCATCAGGTGCGCAAGTGTTAAGTTGTAGATGATGAACTAATTATACATATCAGTTTTCTCACCTACTTGTGTAACTCTGCCTAATCATATTTCTGAGGAGTATGCCGGACACGTTTGGGAACTAATTTCCTGAATAACTATAGATATATTTTTCCTTGAATATGTCCAACAGTCCTTCTCTTTAAATGGACTTATATATATATGTGTGTGTGTGTGTGTCCAGTAGTCGTATCAGGGGTGGGCATCATTTGGTTTTGAATAAACCGACCAAACCAAAATTTTCTGTTTCGGTTTTAGTATCTTGGGTATTCAGTTTGGTTTTCGCTTCTTTTAGAAAAAAATGGTTAGCCGAAAAATTGAAATTTATAATATATGTAAAAAAAAATCATTTTTCTCTCACATAACTTTACCTATTTGTTCATTATGAAAACTACCATGCCTGACTGAATCCAACTTCAAATGAGTGTGATCACCTCCTCCATCTGTATCATGAAGGCACATGAGGAAGTGAAAATACTAGTATTTGTTTGTTGTATACTTGATATATCTCCAAGACTTAATTAAAATGCATAATATACTTGCATGGCCAAGTGCATCATGATCTGGATGATGTGAGTGGGTGATCTTACTTCGGGAAAATATTTTGTTTCTTTGTTGTTATTTTTGTGCATTTCCTCAAGCAAAATCTATTTTCAATAAGAGTTATAAACTTATTCAAATTGTATCCTAACCCCATCCACCCCCAAAATGAATGGAGTAATTAATGTATAAAACGTGTTAAATACTCTTGCACTCTTCTTGCTCATTTGCCAGCCAGCGTAGTGGTCATATGTCCTGATTCCTGAAGTTAAATAAAAGGAAAAGGAACCATTACTCAGGCTACTGGTGAAAAATCAATATGTTTCCACTCATCAGTATCACCATCTAATTTTGGTTAGTAGTATCTTCTGCATACAAATTCCTATGAGCAAACTATTCCCCCTGCTCTTCTGAAAATGATGCTATAAAATGCATATAGGAAATGCTTTTCACATCTAATACAGATCTGATATTGTTACACAAGAATTTAGGGCTTGTATGCAAGTGCTCTCATAATTGCTTCTGTCTATGCATGGGGACTTCATTCATGGTTCTCTATTTTGTAGTGTGACAGAGCGTGAATTGCTTGAAGAACTTGCTTCTCTAACTAAGGGATCAAGCACTCGTACAAAAACTCGCCCGGCGGTTCAGCAAACTGGTATAATTACTTCTTGATTCATCATCTTCTCAATTCTCTATACGTGAATGACATCGTTAATGACACTGGGTTGTGACATTAGTTAAACATGATGAGTTCCAGAGAATAGAAGGTAATGATCTGTTACTTGTGTGGCTGATTGTAATGGATATATCCTTCCAAATATTTACTCACTGTATTATCAAACCGAAATGGATATATCCTTCCAAATAAATGCTGCTACCTCTGGTCCAAAATGAAGAATTTTTCGAAGTCCAAAGATGTATTAATTATTTTTTCCTAAAATGACCTTTCTCTTTAATGGGTTTTTTTCCCAACTGTCTCTAGTTTTAAGAAAAGTTTGGGAAGAAACAACAACAACAACAACAACAACAACAACAACATACCCAGTGAAATCCCACTAGGTGGGGTCTGGGGAGGGTAGAGTGTATGCAGACCTTACCACCACCTCGTGGAGGTAGAGAGGCTGTTTCCGAAAGACCCTCAGCTCAAGTACATCAACTCCAAGTAAAAGGAGAGGAAAACAGTGTATAAAACATAACATCCAATAAGAAGGATAGTATATAATCAACAAAGGAGACAATAACATCAATAAAATAATGTGAGAAGTGAAACGCAGTAAACAACATAAGGCTATAGGTATCACAGACAAGAACAAGTTTGGGAAGAAACAAAAGGGTAATATTGACAAATTGCCATTTAATTAACTAACTTTCTTAAGGAGTGCGCCACACACCAAAAATTCATTTATGTTGGAATGGAGGAGTACATCTTATCTTGTTTGGAACTAGACCTGGGGTCATCAGCTCTGAAATAGATGCTATTGATTATCAATAAAAAATAAAATGAAAATGAACCATTTGCGAGTTCAGTGATAGGTTTTGGCTACCGTATTTGGTTAGTTACTTAAAAACCCCAAGATCAACCACTAAGTTTGATTTGGAAATTTGTGTGATGCTTCAAGTAGTTAAAACTGATACAAAACACGGGAGAACAAAGAGGAATATATTGCTACTCGTGAATTGAGAAATGAAATAATTGATTCTAACCCATACTATATAAAAGCTCTGTTATGTTTCTCAACCTAGAATATCCCGGAAGAGAAAATCCTTTTAAAATTGGAAATATATCCAATGCAGTTTAGATAGAGCATGCAGCTCAGAGAATCAGAGCACATGATTAGAAAATACAATCAAGTCTTAGGATCCTACCTTATACAGTTGTCCCAAAAAGGAAATACTTTTTTGATGAAGGTTCCAAAAAGGAAATACTTAATCACTCTGAGGATAGGAAAGTTATGCTCTGAATTCACTCACAGTATCGAAAGTTAGAGTTTCTCCTCACTCAAAGAAGAGGAACACCTTGCTCTGAGTGTAGGAAACTTACGATCAGGTTAAGGCAAAAGTCATGGTACTTGGATATTGAAATGAATATCTCATTGACAGTCAGTACAGTCCTTTGGCATAAAAATTTACCATCTTTTTTCTGCTTTGCAGCTAAAGTTACAGAAACTCCAGTAGATTCAGATTCAACTGCAGCACAAACTGATGAGTCATCAGAAGATCAAGATGATCCATTGAAGAAGTTAACAAATTTTGCTGGGTAAATTTCTTGATCATTATTCGCTAATTGGGAACTCTCTTGGAAAGTATTTCGTTCTTGGTAATTTAGTCTTGATTTGGAAGATGCTTATGTTGTTAGAACCACCGACCACATAAGTCACCTATTTTTGGGGTCTAAAAACATGGTAGATCCTTTTAAGTGGTTTTGCTGTATGAATTCAGCAACCTTGCCAGAAAATAGACACACATTCACAAAGCCATGGTAGAATGACCCTTTACTTGTGTAGGGGTATACATTTAGCTGGACATTGGACTTCGGATTACCAATAAATTTTGCACCATTTATATCGCCATATTTCTGCGATAGTTTATCTCAACCATGTTTAGTTTTATTCTGTTGCAAGTGTTTCTTGCTTCTAATTTAAGGTTTGTGATTGCAGGTCTGTCGTAAATGGTGCACTAAAATGGTTAAGAGACAACCTGTAGTACTCGGTGCTGGAATACTGCCTCAGCAATCCTCTTTTATACGACAATGGCATTGAATTTTATGTGCTTCAAAACAGCCATTATAGCATCTTGCGGCCTTTCATTTCTTAGAATAATTTTCTTTGTTGATTCTGCCTGTAAAATTGAATCCAGCCACCCTATTCTTTTAGGAAACCTAATCCTTCGCCTTTGTAAATTCTGACAATATATTTTCTCCACCTCAAAGAAGTCCATGAGTTGGATTCTAACAGCTATTTTTATGTAAGAAATTTTGTATGTCAGCAAGCATTTAACAGAAACCCAGAAATATCCAAACAATGTTCTTAAGGATTGCTTCCATATTTGTCCAAGAGTCCGTCAGTCCAGTCCGGTGCACTAAGCTCCTGCTATTTGCAGGCTTGGGAAGGTTGACCTGAGGCTACTCCATATTTGTCCACCTTTTGAAAATGATTTGCAGTGGGCTACACGAACTTCTTTGATGGTTGCAAATGATAAACATATTTGTATTTCCAGCATAATACTTAGTAAATATGGATTTGAGCAACCAAAGATCACATTAGTCTAATCTACCATAATATTCTCCGCAATCGTTGCACATTATTCAGGTCACCACCACCAGGGGCGGCGGAGCTAGAGTATTAGGTACCAATTTGGACTAGTCCAATAGCTTTTACTTGGATCATATATATCTGTAGTAAATATTTAATTGCAACACAGAGTTACTTAAACGAGCTACAAAATCCACGAAAGAATATATAAAAATCAGTTGGTACAAATTTTTTAGAGGTCCTTGGTATAAAAGAAGAGCTTGTTCACGTAGAATTTGAATCTGCACGGCTTTGTAAGACTAAGAGCACAACGGCAACAATCATCGGAGCTGATATCATAAACAGAGCTACTGAAATGTTTGGTGTTGTTATCTCTGGGAAAATTACACTTCCGTACTTTATCGCTGCTCCTCCCGCCACTGAACCTACTCCCAGTTTCACCAAAAAATTCGTATCCTCCTGCAATTGTCACAAAATTTCAACAAAAGACCTCGCAAAAAAAAATTTGATCGATCTTATAGATTAAGGAGAGAGTAACCTGCGGTAGGAAAGGAAGGCCAGGTTCATCAGTGCTGGGATTTGCTTGGTCAGTTTTAGGGTCGGAAGCTCGGGCAATCATAGGCGTCTTAAATGAGGAAGTCAATCGAACAGATTTTGGAACGAGGAAGACAACTCCGGCAGCAGATGGCGGCTGAAGAAATGACACCGGCGTTGAGCAGTTCGCCGGAAGTTTGGTAGCGTTTGGTCCCATTGCGGTAGCTTCCATGTCCTCAGAAGAAGACGGGTCAGTTTGTGCCACACCTTTTTATTTCTTCCTCATCCAATGGCCAAGAGAGCTGGCTTTGTTCTTTTTCTCTTTCTTTTTTTACCTCTCAATAAAAATTAATAGACAAATAGAAATTTCAAAGTATGAGTAAAATTTATGAAATATAAGACCCAATAATTTTCTTCAGGTAATTTAAAATTATAGTATATTTTTTTTTTCATTTTAATAAAATGGTTCCTAGCATGTAAAAGATGAAATGCACAAAAAACTCAGCGGCAGAGGTAAGAGATTGACTATCAATAATTTAAAAGGAAATAAAAATAGATCGATGAAATATTAGAAAGAAGAGATTAAACATGAAATAATAGTTGCAGATTACGAAAAATTTGTTATTGTAGATTTCTGTAACTCCTTGTTTCTCAAAGTGTTGTGTTATGTTATGCTTTCGGACACAATCTCTACAAGGCCGCCTACACCCTAGATATATATTTAATTGAATAATTATTTTTAATAGTATATATTTTTAGAGGAGAAAATAGAAGCTCCCGGCCCATGAAAAACGAGAGGGTCGGGTTGAAGTCAGAGACCCGAGTCCACCAGCAAAGACTTGCGTTCATCCTTCTTTTCCCCCAAAATTATCCTTATAAGACAAATCACTGAACAAAGTTTTCGTTTCCAAATCTTAAAGCCTAATCAATTGGGCACATTGAAGTTCCTTGAAAATCCTGTTGATTTCATTAATCGATCTTCTTCTCGATCTCCGTCAAGATGGTGTTAGCACAATTAGGGGGGAGCATCTCGCGTGCTCTCCAGCAGATGAGCAATGCCACAATCATTGATGAAAAGGTCCTCAACGAGTGCCTCAATGAGATCACCCGTGCTCTTCTACAGGCCGATGTTCAATTTAAGCTAGTTCGTGATATGTCAACAAATATCAAGAAGATTGTCAATCTTGAGGATCTTGCCGCTGGACACAACAAGCGTAGGATTATTCAACAGGTTTGTATTCTTTTCGCCGAAAATTTGACCTTGTTATGTTGATATGCATGTAAAGATGATTTAGCTGTTGAGAATTTGATATTCACAGAGTAATGCCTAAAGAGGCTGAAAGATTTTCAGGAAATCTTGTAGGCGTTTTCTTTGCAGGTTGGAGGGGAACTGTCCCTATTTTCTTTCATTTTCTAGTAATTTAGATAAGCAATGGAGACAGCTTTTTAACGCCCAATAAGTCTCTTAAGTCGTGAGACTGGTAAACAAGCCTCCAATGTTGTTAGCTTATGGAGCTGGAAAGGCATCAAACAAGGAAGGAACACTATTACTTGTAAAGAAAACCAAGAAAAGAACACTAGTACTTATTGAAAAAACCAAGAAAAGAAAGCAAATGAAATTATAGGCCATCTATCATGATATCTCTTCACTTGTTTCTTCCTTCTTATGATGCTTAACTGGTTTTCTTTTTGTGTCCAGTTGGGGATTCATTGTTTTTTTTCTATTTTCTTAATCATTTTATTCTTATATTTTCCTCACTATCTTCTTGTATTGACTTGAGATAGTTTCTTTCATTTGTGTAGGCTGTGTATAATGAGCTCTGCAAGATATTGGATCCTGGGAAGCCTGCATTTACACTGAAAAAAGGGAAACCTAGTGTTGTAATGTTTGTTGGTTTGCAAGGTGTGTTAATTTATTTTTCTACCTTAGCTGTATGTTCTGTAACAAGTTTATATGTGAGCTAGCATTAACTATCTGAGCAGTAACATTATTTGGTGCAATTATTATAATGCACACCAAGAGCTTTTCCTCTTCAATTACAAGATGGTATCCTTATGTCTTGTAATTTCACACAGGATCTGGAAAAACTACAACGTGTACAAAATATGCTTACCACCACCAGAAAAGGGGTTGGAAGCCGGCTCTAGTCTGTGCAGATACCTTCAGAGCTGGTGCTTTCGATCAATTGAAGCAGAATGCAACAAAAGCTAAAATTCCCTTTTATGGAAGGCATATCCTTTTCTGAATCTATTATTGTTATTGTTATCTCCACACATTTAGATGCTTGATGATCATCATACTATCTAATGATGGTCCATATTCTTCTGTTCTTCTTCCTGACAGAAGAAGCCAAAACTCATCATTTTTTGTTTGTTTAATTCGATCAATATACAATGTCATAGGTCCATAAGCATTGATAAATTTGAAGTGCATTTAGATAAGGGAAGCGGAGAATGAGATCTAAGAAACATTGCCTGGTGCATGAGAAAGTGAATGGTGCTTTGCTTAGAAATGTCTCAAGATTAAAGTTAATTAGCTGACAGCTGCCTGCTGCCTAAAAGTCATCATCTGCACTATCAATAAAACCCGATCTGCTAGAATAATTAAGCTTTCTCAACGTTTTCTTTTAAAATCCTTTTGAGCCAAATTTTCATCCAAACGGGAAGAGGAGGAAAAAAAGAAAGCTATTCTTGTTGCTGTTAGGTTAAAGGAAAGTACAGAGTTTACCTGTTTTGGATGGAATTTACTGTTGTTGTGTATCTTTCTGCATGGACTGAACCTGTAATTGGCAATCTGGTCATTTTAAACTGCATCAATGTTGTAATCAACACCTCAGGCCATTTTGTTTTAATTGAATGAGTGTTTCTGCAACAGCTATACAGAATCAGATCCAATGAAAATAGCTGTGGATGGTGTAGAAACATTTAAGAAGGAAAATTGTGATCTAATAATTGTGGATACCAGTGGGCGCCACAAACAAGAAGCAGCTCTTTTTGAAGAAATGCGGCAAGTTTCTGAAGCAACGGTATGTTCTACTATGTTCTATATTTTCCCTTTCATTAGATGCTCATCTTATTGTTTTCCGCAGAAACCGGATCTCGTGATATTTGTTATGGATAGTAGTATTGGACAAGCTGCTTTTGATCAAGCTCAAGCATTTCGACAAAGTGTTGCGGTTGGAGCCGTGATTATTACTAAGATGGATGGTCATGCAAAAGGAGGTGGTGCCCTAAGTGCGTAAGTTTTTAATTGTTTGGCTGTAGCCTTAAAGAAACTTCTTCTTAGAGTTTTGGGTACTCTTAAATAACTACAGAGCATATGCTAAAGCTCATGATATCAGCTTTTAACATTTGAAATTCTAGACATGGTAGCTCGAAGCTGCAGGCTGCTGCTGTTATTTCTTTTTTCTTGTTTTTGGTGGTACAACCTGTTAGTCTGCTTTTTCTGGGTAAGAGAAACGCTTGTTGGTTACCTATTTCTGTCGCATAGTAAATCATTAAGATATTCCTGCAGAAAATGCTTATCCTTTATCCAACGAGATTTAGAAATTGATGCTGAACAGTTGATGCAAAATTAGAATGGTAAAACTTGAACTTCTGTCTTTTGGCTCCAAAAAGCTCAAAACCAACTTGTGGTCTTTTGCGGGCACATGTTGTCAAGATAGTCTTGCTTGCAAAGGTTGGAGAAAATTAGCTCCATCGCGTGTTGTAAATGGGATGAAGATTTGGGATCTCCAGGTTGTTAATCTGTCACAGCCACTAGGACATTCCCTTGGGGACTTCACAAGGATTTTGTTATTGATTTTCACAAATTATAAGTTGGATCAAGTGTTCTCTGAATATTCTGCTGAATATTTATTGTCCGTTTCTTTGGATTAAAAAATATTTATTTGTTCTTTTGCTCTTCCATCTGCAGAGTTGCTGCAACTAAAAGTCCAATCATATTTATTGGAACTGGTGAACACATGGACGAGTTTGAAGTTTTTGAAGTTAAACCATTTGTCAGCCGTCTTTTAGGTTCTCATTCTTCTGTTGATAACTTGATATTGTCAACTTTGCTTGGACCTATGTTCCTATTTCCACTGCCATTGATTTTGATCTGCTGAACTATCTCTAGGCATGGGTGACTTGTCTGGATTGGTGAACAAGATACAGGATGTGGTCCCAATGGATCAACAGCCTGAGCTTCTTCAGAAGTTATCAGAAGGACATTTTACCTTGAGGATCATGTACGAGCAATTTCAGAACATGCTTAAAATGGGTCCCCTTGGACAGGTTTGCCACTCACTTATATTAATTTGATCATCCCCCCAACCCTTCTCTCTTGCTTTCTCCTTCTCCTTTTGGAATTTGGCAGACTTTTCTGAATGTTATATCATTGATGACCAAACCCAGAACTAATAGGTTTTGATTTCTGAATCAAGCAATTGTGTGAAAAAAACAGTTGTGTGGCAAAACCAACATGAAAATCCAAGTTGGTACAAAAATCAGTCATATCAGGTTTCTAATTTCTAAAATTTTGTTTTCAGCCGCCATTTTCTTCATTGAGGTCCCCACATTTCTTGATATTTTTTTTACTTTACCACTTTTTGAACTTTATGGGAGAACAGTCGGGTCCCTCCTTTCCCAACTGCTGCTCCCCACACCCCCCTCTCTGCTTTTTTCTCTTTTGGTTTCTTTCTTTCTTCCTTTTTTTTTTCTTCTTTTGCCTTTAACCATTTCAAAAGCAAATCTAGTTGCATGTAAAGATGTTTTCTTGCTGTTTCTGAAATCTGTAACCATATGAAATAAGTTACTATGGTTAGGGGTTCAGTAATCTGCAAAAGCTTATGATTTCGTTTTTGTAAGTTCTTCTAGAAAATCTCTGAGGCTTGTTTCAATTTTCCATTTGTCCTTAATCTTCTGTGTTATAAATCTAAAGATACCGATCTAGTAACTTGAGCAAGTTGTTGAAGACCATTTGGAGCCTGCTGTTTCATTTAGGCTTTATTTGGATTGGTAGATTTTAAATCCTTCCAAGAATTTAAACTTGTTAGTAGGCAACTCTATTGTTTATGCGTTAACTTTTTCGTAATAAACATTTTTATTTCCTATATTGCTATCCGTTGCTCAAACTGCAATGATTTCAAATGGCACTAGTGTTGAAAAAAATTGAAATCCACTAAAGATAGTTAGGAAATACTTGGGGGTTCGGACAATATTTGGTTGGAGAAAAGAAAAGGAGTTTTTGAAGTAGACATTGAAAAAAAGTATTTGAATTCAAATTGTGTATTTGGACCATAACTGGTTGATGTTGGAATAAAAGAGTATTTGAAGTTGAAGTGGAAGAAATGTATTTGGAAGTTAATTGTGTTTGAACATGAATTTCACTCGGAATGAGTTCTCTGAGCACTCACATTAAATATGGATCCCACATTAAGTAGCTTGTAGTGACTTGGCAATTTGAGAGTTGATGCTATTCGTGGAAATGTTTCAAGCATCTTAATGCGTTTTCGTCCAAATAAGATCTATGCATTTCAAATTACTTGAGTCTCATTTGAGCATTAATTTTTCCTACCAAAAGTTTTTTTAACACATGAACATTAGTTTGATTGGATGGAATTTTTCTGCTCTTCTTCAAACCCCTTCTAACCCCCATCCCACCCCTCCCCTTCTTTTTTTTTTTTTTTGTTCTCCCTCTTTGGTTCCTTCTTTATTTTACAAAGTCACGCTCATGCCTGTTTTGCTTTTCGTTCTGGAGGTTGATTGATATCATTCTGGTTGCACATCATTGATGTTCTTTTTGGTATGTGTAGGTTTTCTCAATGCTTCCTGGATTTAGTGCAGAGATGATGCCACAAGGTCGTGAAAAGGAAAGTCAAGCAAAATTTAAACGGTATATGACAATGATGGACTCCATGACTGATGAAGGCAAGTGAGCTACATTTTATGGAGTTCTGTTTAAGCTACCGTATTTAGAATATTGTTTAACCTTTTATTTGAAATTGATAACATAATTGCAGAATTGGACAGTACCAATCCAAAGATTTTGACTGAATCTCGGATCATGCGTATAGCTAGGGGATCTGGCCGCCTAGTGCATGAGGTGATGGAGATGTTGGAAGAATACAAACGACTTGCCAAAATATTTAGCAAGATGAAGGGTCTTAAGATTCCAAAGAAGGGAGATATGAGCTCCCTGTCCAGAAACATGAATGCACAAAACATGAGCAAAGTCCTCCCCCCTCAGATGTTGAAGCAGATAGGTGGAATGGGTGGTTTACAGAACTTAATGAAGCAAATGGGCTCCGCAAAGGACATGATGGGTATGTTTGGTGGTGGTGGTGGTGGAGAGTAATAATGGAATCACAATTGAACTGCACTTTACGTTATCAATCCATAGTTGGTGGAAATAGCATATAACCAAATCTTTGTCACTCCTTATCTTTCAAATTTTGAATCAGATGCATTTGGTAAATTTAGTTGATTTAGAATGAAACGCTGTATGATTTTGATGCTCCACTTCATGCTATGCTTGTATGGCATGATCTTTTCATGCGCTGCTTGTAAATTATCAGTTTACTGGATGACATTTGTCATTGATTAATGATGAGCAGCCAAGTTGCTATTTTAACCTTTACCGACGTATTTGTATATTGCCAAGTTGCTATGCACAAATTTTCTGTTGCAGATTGTTGTGAAGTACTATTTCAATGACCACCGCTTTCATCAATAGTGTCTTGTTCTCTGCGGTCTCAGGTTATAGCAGCACAATGGAAAGCTTTATTTCAAACTTAATCTTCAATGACAATTTTCCAATTAGTCACTACTATTACATAATGGAGATGAAATAAGCTACGAGGCCATTTGAGAGTATAAGAGAAAGGAGGAAATATTATACAAGCTTCACCATGTTTTATTATAGATACGTGTTTTGCGTTTTATAAATCATCCATCTAAAGACTTCGTAAGAGCTGTCTTTGTTGAAGGGCTCTCTTCCTCATTGTCCTTTGATCTACCAGCTGTTTGTAGTGCATAACGAATGACAGAATTCATCTGTTTCCTCAATTTGGCATTGTCAACATAAACATCAGCTAGTTGTTTCCTCAATTCATCCACTGCTGTCCTGGAATATTCTCCATCAAAATTTCTCCCTGCAATGGTAGTCTCAACATCTGGTGCTAGCAGCTGGGCCTGTTTAAGACACCAAGGAAGAAAGAGGAATGAGAGAGATTGAGCATGTTCATGCAGCTTTTTCCTTCATTATCATAATGTCTCAGCCAATCAATAGAAGTTACAACGGCAAAACATAATAGATCTGAAACACACAACATTGCAAGAAAAGTATAGCCACGCTAATTCACGTAGGCTGGATATCAAACAATCACGTTACTAGTTTGGTAGGTTACTATGTCTAAGTTAGATATGGAAAATGCACGCTAGCATATGGCATATGGTATAGTACTATGTCCTTATAACCCAGTTATAAAAAGCTGGGTTGCTGCTTGTTCCTTTAACTGCTTAGCAACAGATGATAATTGCTAAGCAATACATGAAGTTAATTGGCAAGTCAGAAATGGTGATAGCGCTCTTCCTTATTTTTTTACTTCTTGGTTCCCAGGTGGTAGAACTCTCTATTTTCTTTTCAACATTTTATCTACTTATGTTCTTGATTCCCAAGCACCAAGAACAGAACAATAAAGACAATAGTACCTCAACACAATCAAAGCATTCTCCTCTGATAATCAGAGTCCACATAAGATGCAAAAGAAATGTTTATAACCTCATCCAATTGTTAAACCGAATACTCTTTAGGGCAGGATATGGGTTTCTTCATATTCTTCCCATTTTTTCTCTTGCGCTAAGATGTTTGGTATATCTATTTCTTTCTTTTTGGATGTTGTACAGAAGACTGGAAACTTGATCTTAAGAAAAGACATGGATCTGAAGCATCTGAGTAGAACATAAATTGTATGTAGAGTTTCTATTAGAGAAAACTACATGTCATTCAGAGTATTTAGGAAAAGCACAGCCAAGAACAGCCCAAATGTAAGCACAAAAAGTAAAGACACACCTCTGCAAGAAGTAGACCTATTCGATCATCAGATGTTGACAGTATATCAATGGCATCAGAAGGGATAGAAGCATCCAGGACCAGTTTATTTTCTTTCTCGATGAGAAAACTGACACTGCATTCCTCAAGTCTACTGCGAAGAATTTCATACTCATGCAGCAGCTTAATATTTGCAGCGGCAGCATGTTCCCTAGTTTGCCTTTCCTCCCGTAAAATCATCTGAAAGAAAGGAACATTATCATTTTCACAGTTTATTGAAGGACAGATGTATGGAGAAAAATTTACAACCCCACCCTTCCCCAGGGACAAGAAAATGAAAAGCACAATATATCCTTGGTTTAACCCTAAATACTAGAGAATCAATTGCATATCCACAGCACTTATAAGTATCCATTTAAAGAATGACTATGCATTAATAAAAAACAATTAAGTGAATGATTACTTCAATTTCTGCCTTCTCTTTTGCCAATTTGCTGAGCTCTTGCTTGAGTTCTGTGTGGGAACTTCGTAGAGATTTAACCTCCTTGACTAAAAGTTTAACATCTGTGTTGGACTTCGACTCCAACTCCAAATGGAGTTTCTGCAAGCTATTGTTCTGCTGTTGAGCAGCATCCAACTCTTGGTACAGTCTTTCATTCTCTTGTACTAAGATTATTTGCGTTGATTCCATCCGCATCTTGTCAGCCTTTACAATTTTCAGTAACAACTGGCTCACTGTCCGAAATATAGAAGAAAAATCACATTTTGTAATAGAAGAGAGTGACAGTAGACCTGTTCAGCCGCCAGCTTCAATTCCATCTCCACACACTTTCTTCTAAGTTCCTCCATATCCCATTGCATTTGAGTAAATTTTTCCTTCTCAGTTAGAACTGCTTGCTGCAGGTTCTCTTTGCCACTCTGTTTTAGAGAATCAAGCTCAATTTCCAAATCTTTGACCTGTGTAAGTCCACATCTGGTGTTATTAGCATCTTTATCATAACACAAGATCGAGAAGTCCAGCAGTAATATAACTCACATTCGCAAAACAGACAAGTCCAGCCGTAATATTAACTCCGGTTCTTGCCTTCTTGGTTTAAAAAGTATTTCGTTGAAAGTTTGGATCTACACGTTGAGATAAACTTCTAAGTGTACAATGATTGCTAAACATGTATCTGTAAGAATTACCTAGCCCTTTCATAACCCCATTTCCATTATCCACCTACACTTGGGGTGGAATGAGTAGGAAGAGGGAAGTGTGACTGTGACATATTACATAAGGAAATATCTGAATGAAGTTCTCTTTACAATGGGAAAGAGTGGTGGCAAGGAGGAGAAGTATACGAGCTTGTACGGGCTAACAATTTATGAGTATATCACAGGAGCTTGTCATTAGAGACCTTAGCTGGGGGGTAGGATATTACAGGAGAGGGTGCCTGAAGACAAGTTGTTAAGACTGGTTTTGCTAGGTCATTCTTCTAACCAATTCTTCTGGAAATTTCACAAAAGGGAAGTCCAGTGCACTAAGCTCCCGCTATGTGCAGGGTCTGGGGAAGGGCCGGAACATTCCAATACTGATATAAGGAAAGGCAAACGAAGGACATTACACAATGCATCAATGCAGCAAGCAAAAGAGAATTCTGCTTAGTAATGTACAAAAATAGACAGGTGGCTTCTGCCATTATCCAAATTAACACGCGTATTTCGTACGAAGGAAAATGTTTTCCACTGAAAATGATTTCCTGGAAAACAAGTGGGTTTCTTACTTATTTTCTAGTGTTTGGCAAGTAAATATTATCCCAAGAGCATTTATAAGTTATCTAGCAAAACACTTATGGAGGTGGGATGGGGAGTGGGGGTTCGGTGGTGTTGGGGGTGGGTGGGAGGAGATAATAAACTTAGAATGCCACTTATGCAACTTGTTTCCCTACTTCTATTAGGGAAGTCATTTTCTTCAATTTTTAAGGAACTTGTTTTCCCAGAGAAAATATTTTCCAAACATAGGAAAATTGGAAAACATTTTCTGGAAAATGTTTTTCCCCATACCAAACACACCCTAATCTCAATTTTACATATTGGAAGGTTTGTGCAGCTCTGATAGAAGGATCAGAGAAATAAATGTACCAATGCACGTTTGAATTGCAGAATTTGAACTAGGATCCATACCTTTGTGGCAAGATACTGTCTCACAGCAAGCTCTTGATTTAATCTCGACAGGAGATCTTCAATGTCAGTTTTTGCTGTGGCCAGCCTCAGTTGCATAGTACTGAGAATTCTATTCAATTTATTTTGTTCATCCAATTGAATAACAACTTGTAAATGGTCCGGGGACTGTAGGTTGGAGCTTCCTGGTGTATTAAGTCCTGAAAAATCAGCACCTTCAGCATGGTCACGTGAGGTGTTCCTCAATGGTTCAAGCTTCAAGAAATTTGAAATGTCTGAGATTTTTTCTGTAGAAATATCAGTTTCGAGAGTCCGTTTGACATGAGCACTATCTATGACTCTCTTGGTGGAAACATCAGTCTCACTTCCTGTGGAGGGCATTTTCAAATGACTTTCCTGGTTCCCTTGTTCAGAATCCTTCATTGGTTTGTTGTCACGATGTTTTAAGCAGGCATCCTCAGAAATTACTTCCCCTGAATGGGTGAAGCCCTGGTAAATTGCTGCATTGTCACGTTCATGAAACTGGCTCATGCCCTCCATTGGAGATCCCAGCTCAGGGGTCCCATAAGCAGAATCATTGCCGCAATCAGAAGCAAATGATGATGAACCAGCAAGTAAAGAAACATCTGAACTATTTAAGAATTGAATCGATGGAGCTACACTGATGGATGGATTCACATCTGCAACGTTCTGATTCAATTCATAGAATGCTGAAAAGTTCATAAAAGGGAAAAAAAGGTTTACATTAATTCAACAAAGCTTTGCTTGATAAATCATAGCATACTGGGTTGATTAGACCACTTTCAAGTGTTTGGTGGAAGTACAAGGAAAAAAGCACAAGCATTCATCAAGCAGCAAGGAGACACCTACACGACCTTGCAGCTGTTTCAAGTTCAAGAAAGATCCCTATGGAGGCACTTCTTGATAACTCGATGTCAGACAATACTTTCATCATCCAATCCTCCAGTAAACACCTACGCTGAGATGAAATCAACTTGAGCACATAGCAAAGATCGAGGTCATACTAAGAACTATCACTGACCTATTATACCAGTGCATTCCTCAATAACAAATTTCAGGTTATGATGCCATCATGAAATTATAATTGAAATAAAAGAGAACAATAGAAATAGAATGCTACTAACTTCTTCCAAAAGCTCATGGCTTTGCATTCTCAGAAGCTCCTTTGAAGGAGCAGGGGGCAACTTCTTCTTTGGAAATTCTTTCTTCAGCTGCAACAAACGAAAGGTGTGAAATAATCATATGGATCAACTTATACCATACATTGTATGTATGGAGATTCAGTCCAAAGAACCGATCGGTTCTTACGGAAGCCATAGAAGAAATATTGTCCTACTTGTTACACTATGGCCTATGCATGATCTCAAAGAAACTAGCTTACCTTTGAAGATAGCTTTAAGAAATCACTAAATCTTCGTAGTATCTCTCGCGTGGTTGTGAACCCATCAGGTGATTGTAAACCAATTTGAACCCTATAAAACTGTTCCAGTACGAATGTCAATAACTCAAGCAAGAAATAACAAGTCATCCAAGTTAGCTTCTTTTTGTTCCTGAAAGATAATAGACTATGGTAATCCCCTGTGGACCAGGTACAGCTCACCATTAAAAAGGAGGAAAAAACACCTAAAAATCATAAAGGCAAGCTCCAATCATGGATGGAAATAACAACCCATTTCAATGCGAATATAGCTTTTTCCTCCTCTCTTTTTTTAATGAAAATGGTAATGTTGAATATAGCTTATTCCTTTTACTGTGCTCAATGCATTAAAGGATCCTGACTCAAAAATTCACAGGGAAATACCACTACAGTAGCTGAACCTCTGGGGCGTAAAGAAATAGTCCAAGAAGGAATAGTGGCACAGTAACTCCATCCTGTATGAGAATCATGTGGCCAAATGGTATCATGTCCATCCTGTGTAAAATAAGGGAGAGCTCATCTGAACATGCACTGGAAGATCTTGTAACAAAAAATAAATGTCTATGATAATCTCTTCAAGCTTTTCTTCATGACTAATCATGGACCCATATATATTAGTAACAGATTAGACATACTGCAAATCAGATTAAACTGCCAATAGAATCTTCAAATATAACAGATCAAACTAACAATAGCTTGTCCAGGTTTCCATAAGATTTTAGCATTGAACTACTGTTTAGAAAACCAGGATTTAGATTGCTACTGCAAATCAAGATTAAGTGAAATGTCCATGTTTTCAGTCAAGTAACTGTTACCTAGTATCTGATGACAACATAAGCCCTTATATGTACACAAACATAATCTATAATTTTTCAAGTGTGTTACAAACGGTGATGCATTATTATCATTTATATACATGAATGTTGGTTCACTTTCTCTTGTGCTCTGGAATAAAAGCAAGGTTCTAACATAACTTATCCAGCAAAACCTCATGGATCACACTATTGCCTTGACGCCCAAAACTAAAGCAAAGAGAGGTAACACACATACATACTCGTCAATTACGCTGAAACAGTGTCTTTATCTTGTTTGGATAACTCTGTGTTTTTATCTATATTCCTGATAACTCACTTCCCTTTAGAAATAAACAAGAGTTTTACTTTCCACAAAAAACTAGAAAAGCATGTTGATGACACTATAGTATAGACCAGCTATATTTTCATCTAATAACCAATATTATGTTCCTAGACAATATAATCATATGTAGCACAGAAGCTATATGAAACTCCGGCCAGGAACTCTTTTAAAACTACATCCATAGAAAATATGATCATATATCGCAAGGAATCTCTAAGAAACCCGGTCAGGAACATAATCAAATAGAATTACTACCGCATTACCCCCAACCTTCTAACTGCAGTATAATTCAAACTGACTGATACTGATTGAGTACTATTTAATCATCAAATAGCACATATTCAGTCACAAAGTAATTAACAATTGAAAATCACAGCTGTCGAATGACTATTTTTACCCATACGCAAGGGGAAGGACTCCAATCCATCCCTAAAGGAAGCGGCGAGGTCCCGTCGTGCCGGTGCTTTGGTGGACTCTTTCGACTTTTGTTAGCTTTGTCAGTCGATGAAGAAATCCTCTCCGGTAGCAAATCATCGTTGACGATTGATGAAGTGTGAGAAAGCGAAAGGGATTCGATGAAAGAGGGATCGTTAAATCCCGAATCCAGATATGAGTAATTACCGTAGAGGTTCATCTCAGGTAACAAAGCGTCCATTTTATATTTGTACATTGCAAGCCTTAAACTCTGCTCCGGCAACTCTCTCGCCGGTCCGTCACGGCCTGTCGTCGCGTTAAATTTTCTAACTTCAACTGGCGAACCAACGGTCCTGATTTTGACGATGAAGCATACCCACTAGCTGATCGTGTGTTTTATACGACCGAAATTGTTTTCTGTGCAAAGTATTTTATACATTTTAATGAAAAATAATTTTCACTATCTTTTATTGATACATAGAAAATATTCTATAAGAAAAATACATTAACAACTAATAATAATAATAATAATAATAATAATAATAATAATAATAATAATAATAATAATAGTGAAATAGAAAAAGTGTTAGGATGAAACTTTGGTATTAAAAATTAATAATGATATTTAAGTGATAATTCAAGGAAATAATGTGAAGTTCAAAGTTAAAAGATAATTATAATCGGAATAATTTTTCACTTTTAGTGAATTTTTTTTATAAAATACTTGTTACCAAACATTAAAAAAATAATTTTCCTCCTTTCGTCCTCCTCGTCTAAGCTTTTCACAATATAAGCAACCTTCTTGACTTTAATTTCTCCTTATCGACTTGTCTTTGCACCTTTTTATTTCACCACCAATTCTATTTATGCCCACTTATATTATCCCTCGAACCCCTAATACCTCTTTTGTTGCTTCTGTATAACTATTAACTGTCGTAGTTTACGTATTGTTTGTGTCCCCGCTACTTTCATAAGCCTTCAATACCATCAACCTAGATTATCCCTCAAACCCATTTCACCACTAATTCTATTTATGTCCACCTAGATTATATATCCCTCAAACCCCGAACACCTCTTTTGTTGCTTCTGTACATGTATTAGCTGAATAGTTGTTGTAGTTCTCATATATAGTTTGTGTCCTTGCTATTTCCCCAAGTCTTTATTTCCATCCACCTAGATTATCCCTCGAACCCCTAAAAACACTTTTTTTATTGCTTTTGTATAACTATTAGCTATCGTAATTCACATATTGTTTCTGTCCCTAAGCCTTCATTACCATCAACTTCTCCCAAATCTCTTAAGCTCTGCCTCAGTTCCAATCCTTGGCTATCCAAATGCCACTCCTTTTCCTTCTTCCCCTTTAACAACTAAATTCATAATCTTTACCAAAAATAAAATAAAATAAATAATCACTAACCTATATTGAATTGTAATATTCTTGATCGAAATTAGTGTTTTGGATGGCGAAAGGCAAAAAGAGCCTACCTCGCGACGAGACGCTCGCCTTTTTAAATTTAGGCATCAATAATTACCAACAATTTCAAATATTTAATTGCATATATAACTATCAAAAAATTCAATAGCATTAACATTCATTAGCAAATATTTTAATTCAAAAACTAATACTCCCTCTGTCCCAATTTATATGACTCACTTTCCTTTTTAGTCAGTCTAAAAAAGAATGACACATTTCTATATAAAGTAACAATCTAACTATAAAATATCTATTTTACCCTTAATGAAATGATTTACAGCCACACAAATTTCTATCATTCATTTCGGACCACAAGTTTTAAAAGTCTTCCTTTCTTTCTTAAACTCCGTGCCGAGTCAAAGTGCCGAGTCAAAGTACCTCATATAAAATGGGACGGAGGGAGTAGTAGATATTAAAAGTCTAAAACTTGAATGACTCAATAAGTCATAAAACAATTGACAACCAATACTCCAATGTCCTTTTTGTTATCATCAGACGCCATTGAATTCACTATTTATGGACAAATAAATATTATATTAATTAGTATAAAACTAAATTAAGTAGGGAAGAAATAAATATAGAAGGATTGATTTTTTTAAAAAAAAATATAGGCAGAAACAGAATGGCAGTCAAGTTCAGTAGCTACAAATTGAAACAAAAAAACAGAAGAAGAAGAGGAAGATGAAGAGGAAGAGGAAGAGAAGAAGAGGAAGAAGGGAAAAAAAAAGAGGAAAAAAGAAGAAGAAGAAGAACTAAAGAAGGAAGAAAAAGAAGAAGAAGAAGAACTAAAGAAGGAATAAAAAGAAGAAGAAGAAGAACTAAAGAAGGAATAAAAAGAAGAAGAAAATACCTAAGAGAGTCGCGATTCGCGACGCAAAGGTTTGAGTAGCAGTAAAGGTCTCGCCCTCTCGAAGGCAAGAGAGTCACGATGGAAGAGGAGAAAAGATCGCGCAGGTCACAATAAAAAGAAGAAGAAAATACCTAAGAGAGTCGCGATTCACGACGCAAAGGTTTGAGTAGCAATAAAGGTCTCGTCCTCTCGAAGGCAAGAGAGTCACGATGGAAGAGGAGAAAAGATCGCGCAGGTCACAATAGAGAGAAGAGGAGCCCAGGTTTGCAAAAACACCAAAAAAACCCTAATTTTGTCTTTTAATTATTAAATCTAACTTCTTTGAAAAAAAGGCGACGCATGACGCCCCGCCTTGCCATGTCGCCTCTCACCTTTCTATCACCATTGCTCACCTTTCTAAAATCGCATCGCGACGCCTATAATAGGCAATGAGGCCTCGCCTTTGGCGACATGGCGAGTGCCTTTCATAACACTGATCAAAATAATCTTGTAGTACTTTCATACATCTTTGTCACTTAAAATTAGATAATCTATGGACCTTGCCCATTTTATAAGTATTTCACTTTTTGTTTCGGTAGGATTTTTTTATTACGGCTCATGTGTTTTTTGATTTTTTGTATAGTCTACTTTCTGAATGATGATCAACTTTTTAAATGAGCGATTTATTACAAGTGTCGCAGATAATCGAACTCCAAGATTACACAACCGTTCTCGAACCTCATACAATTAGAGTGTATATACAAGTAACCTTCTTCGATTTGGACGATTTTTATGCGTCTAATCTACGATAGTGTTCAATTAACTCCTCGGGTTTTGTGGATAAGGTTAAGAGTCTCAGACTACTCAATGTTTTTGCGACACTTTCTCTTTCGATTGATTTATTCATTTTTATTAGTGTATAATACATTGACTATGCCCTAATTTTTACGATAATTTTTTTTTCTCACTCTATATCTATTACTTATAATTTTTAGACTTAATGTATCTATATTTCTTTGAGTTTCATATATGAACAATCAGATGCGTGAGTTTCCTACCTAAACTATCACTAGATATTTATTAAAACACACCTCGATTATTATTTATAATTTTTCTTCCAAAAGTTGATACAAAAAAGGAAAAAAAGTAAATTAATTGCAATTACCCATTTTCTTAAAATAGCAAAATATAAGAACATACACATGAGGATTCTTGTTCCACAAAAATGGACAATAAATAAAGTAGTAACCAAAAAAAAAATATACAGGGTAGTGACCAAAAATAGTGAAACAAATAAAATAAGTAGCTGACTAGGAAAACAAAAGGTAGGTCCCAACAAATTATACAGGGTTCTGATTGGCTGAAACGCGGCGGGCGGCGTATACACAAAAAAAACAAAAAACAGTATATATAATGGACCTTAAAACCTCAGCAAAGTTCACAATCCACTGTTCGTAGGCCTAAAACCTTATAGCGGCAAGCGTAAAAAAGTCCATTAGGGTTTTGAGCTTTGAACATCCAAAATTCAAGGCTTTCAAGCCCATCTTGTTCTTCGTCTTCGTCTTCTCCCTCCAGAAAATATTCTTGAATTTACGATTAAAAAAGTAATCATAAACGATAAACGATAAACCCTAAACCCTGCGACTGCGATACAAACAGAGGTTTTTGATTCAGCATTCGTTTGCGAAGTTGTTTAAAGTAAGTTTTTTTTTTTAGTTTTGGTTGTAGAATTAGTTAGTTTCGTTTATGTATGTGTTGTTTATCCGATTTTTATGTGTGTATAATTTGAAAGTTACAAGATTTTTATGTCTTTGTTTATTCATTCATTCGAATGTATCTATTCTCTACATTCCGATCGTTTTGGAGTTCACCTTTTTTATTTGTTTTTGATTTTTTTTAATTCTGGGAAGCGTGTTTTGTGCACCTGAAAAATCATGATGTAAATTGGGGGTTGCCATTCGGTTCTGTAAAGTAGCATTCGGGGCTAGAAGAGTATATGAACTAGAATGAATTATGCTGGGAAAAAAGAAGTATGCTTTCTTGATATGATCTAGTTCCTTTTTCTTTTTTTTTGTTAAATGGTGTCTTTGCGTGTGTTCGTCTTCCAGAGAAGGTTCCTAGTATTTTGATTTTTTCTCATGTACTTAGGTAAGTTTGTATCATGGGTATTGAGTTTCGTTGGAAGTAAGACCATGCCCACCTAGTCCATGTAAGGGTGTAATGTTGAGAATTCCTAAAGGAATCTGTTAAGGAACTTGATATATCTGGGCACCCAAGTGTGTGGCCACGAGGTCTTAGGTTCAAATCTCAGCAGAGACATTGGGATTTGCCTCAAAGGTTCCGTTTTCCAAAAGTGCGAATATCCTATATAACTCATGAATAGTGACAATAAGCACC
>JAJOOE010009872.1:0-65943 GCA_036250405.1 Solanum raphanifolium | reverse complement strand
TACTAAAAACGAATCAAAGCTGATTTGGTAAGGAAAAGACCAAAATACCCCTTACTATTTTCGGCTAATTTTCCTTAACTGGACAGCCTAACTTCAAATTGCCATAGCTCACTCATACGACCTCGAAACTTATCAAACTCAGTGGCGTTGGAAAGATAATTCAAATATCTTTCCTACGGTAACTGGTAGAACGCCTAAATCATCCTGAGCTAGGAGTTATGGTCGTTTGAAGTAGACCCAAAACTCATACTTAGCTTAACTTGCAAAATTTCAGATTTTGGTATTTCCAATTTAATTCTTTTTGGAACTCAAGGTGCTACATCTAGTGACCTTAACCCCTAAGAAATTTTAATTCCTCGGTAAAATCTCACTCACTACGATGAACGGTTCGAGTCTTAGTTCGAAAAAATTTCTGGGGTGTTACAATAAGCCAGACCAAGGGTTCGCTTGGAACAAGAAATGGTCTTTGAGTGCCATTCTCGCCTAGGGTGTAGGCTCGGGGTGTGACATTTATCTTTCAGTTATTACTTAACTCTTAATATGTTTTATATCTTCAGACTAGTTGGTCTTTTCCCCACTTTGTGTTATCCGTTGTTTTAGCTTCCACATAGTACATTTCTTATTCAGTTATTCATAGTATGCTTGATATATGCCAGACACGGGGTTAGCTTGGGATCACTCGTGATCCTATGTCGCGTGTTATGTCAAAGGGGTAGCCTCGAGGCATGACATCCTTGAGAATAACTAGCAACTTCTAACACTAACTTAAATCTTCTTGCTCTATTATCTTGGTTGTAAACCTTTATTAAATAATTCCACATAGCCTTAGCTGTCTTGTAAGGCCTGAGATTAAGAATAATAAAAGGGTCAATAGACCCTAAAATCCATTTCATCACCCGAGCATCTTTAATTTTTCATTCACCTAACTTAGTAGGATTAGTAGGAGAAGGATCACTAGCATCTATATGACGCTATAGTTCTTTTTTCAGTGACAAATAACTGAAATTGAAATTCCCAAAAGAATATCTTTTTTGGTGAAACGAACGGTGAAGGATTAAAAGTGATGTGAATTCAGGCTTTTGAATAGCTATGAAAACTAGAAACACTATGACTAAAAAATAACTAGAATGACCAAGACCAAGAGTCCTGAGTGTTAAGGACTAATTGTCGAAGAATAGTCAACAAAATCAATATTTTCGAAAAAAAAACTCTATTAAACAAGACAACCAAGAGAAGGCTCTAATACCATATCAAGATTTTGCTGACTGCCTCTCAAAGTGAGAGTATTTCCTTTATACAGAGAGTATACACACTACACATCCCTAAAGATCCTTTATTCTTATCCCTAAAGATCAGTTATTCAATCCCTCTAAATATGCCATTCAAATCCCTTATAATTTGTTATGCTATCCCTCCAAATCTGCTATTATATCACAATATTATTTTCTATGATTAATGCAACAAATCTTTATAATTACAATAATATATGCAATCATTCTCTATTATTCTTCATGCTAAAATAAATAACTTCAATCAATTCACTCGGAATAAAAAAAGGTTCACACAAGTGAATGCTACTATCTTAGAAGGAACAAACATTTATTTATAGAGTCCTAAAACTTTTCCTACAAGAAAAAGACTAGCCAAATATGAAGACTTTATATTTTCCTTTTAAGAAAAAGAAAAACATATTTATGATAAGAAACTTAGGGCAATTAATACCCAACACACTTATCACAAACCACATATTATGTCCTATGAGCAATTCATAATTCAATGTATGGTAGTGGTGAATTTTTTTTGGAAGGTAAAATGTATAAGAAGAACTTGACAGGATCCGGGTGGATGAAAGTAGAGTAACATTTGAGTAGATAAAGCAAAACATATCTAGTATGGTTGATGATATTCTTACTTCATTTGTGCCTATTGACCCGGTTGTACTACTGTGCAATGCATTGATAAGGAGGTAAGACATCCCAACTCTTATGGGTTTTCTCTTCTTGCTAATTTATGTGAAGAAATTGATTTGCTTAATTGAGGTTCCGAAGCACCAGATTAACAGCGTAAAGAGCTTAAAATATTTTAATGATCTTTTGGTCCTCTTCTTAATTCTTAGTTAGTGGTAGAACAATCATAATATCAATCTGGAAAGTCCAACTTAAGTTTCTCTTTCCAGTGCTCTAGTTTTATGTAGCATGAAGCAATGTTTTCCTTATTACATGGTTTGGACTTGAAGAATTATTTTAGGTGCGAGTAGGGTTAGAAAGAGGTGGAGAAGGTGCTATAAAGGGTAGTTGTAATTTTAGTGAATTTTGGTGCTGAAAGATCCATTTCCAACATCAAATAATTTGGGGATATCTGTTTATATTAAAGAAATTGAGTAATTTTCTTTGCACCAAAGGGCCTAGTGGTGTTGAAGTTGATTGAGAACAAAAGGTTTCATGTTCAAATCCCAACAAAGGAAAAAAAACTAGGTGATTCCTTCCATTAGTCCAAGACTGATGAACAAAATTACCTGGTACATTTGTTGGTGGGGAGTAGCTAGTGCTTCATGAATTAGTCGAGGTGCACGTAACTTGTCCTGGACACCACAGTTATAAAAGTACTATTTTCCTTTCTTGTTTCTCAGTGTTGGGGCAGTGGAAATTAGTAGTACAAAATGATGAATCTTGTTTTGTCAGGGGCTATTATGAGGCCATTAGAATAATTAATATCCTCTTGATCCCTTGATTTATCTTTCCAAAACTACATTTTGGCATGTGATGAAAAATTCAGATTCTGTTGACTTCAAACATGCTCCGTTCTTGCCCAATAAAATGGAAGGGGGTGCAGATGGAGATGAGGAAAGAGTATAGTTTGAATATGAATTGACATGCTCTAAGAGAAAATCTTAATCTAATGTAATTATAGTATACTATTGTGACCTATCTGAGTTTTTTGCCAAAATTATCCCTCAACTATACCCAAAACTACTCTTATTAACGCGGTAAAAAAAACCTTCAATTATCTTAAAAGCAACAAGATTCATCCTTCTATTAGTTTCTGTCGGTAAACTAACAGATTAAATCAACTTTTGTACCTTCTCGTCCTTCTCATAGTTGATATTTGGTAATTCTAGTTATATTGGCAAAATTCAGGGTGCATAGATTAACACTTGTTCTTTTAAAATTTACATGCACTCATGACATTAATGTTCCCCTTTCATGTAAGTGGAATTTGGATTAATGATGCATGCACATGTGGTGTCTCTAAATTCTTTTACTTGTTAGGACTTATACTTTTTCTCCTTAATTAATATTATTATTTTAAAAACATCAGTTTTGCAAACAAAACAAAAATGTCAACTATAAATTATGATTTCTAACACTTCTGGTGTCTCAATTCACATGCCACTTCAGAATAGTCAATTTTACTAATCTTTGAAACCAAATTAGATTAGATCAGATAATATAGACTAAGCTTCATGCTCGAAGTTCTTTCACTTTTCTGGAAATGAAGAGAAAACTATGTATTTTTCCAGTTATCTGATTAGAAATCATATAGAGCTATGAAATCCTTTCTTGGAATAATATTGATTTTCATCATTAATTCAAAGAGGAGCATACTTCCTGACAGAGTTTCTGCTACCGTGAAGTTGAGGGTGAAAACCTCTTTTGTAGTCCATCCACCTTAAATAAGAATTATCTATCAATCAGCTAGGAGAAGGATGAGAGCAAACAAAATAGAGGGTATGTAGGCTTAAAAATTAGTTTATGAATCTTATCATTTTTGGAATAATAGAGAGTGTTTTTTTGTTCACAATGATAGACGGTGTAGTTAAAGTCGCAGGTATAATTGAAAGATATTTTTGACAAAAAACTCTGACTTGTCTCCTTATCCTTGCTATTTCTACAAATGTAGGTACTTTATTCTAACTGCAAGTGATGTGGAGGAACGGTACCATATCCCACAGTCTTTCTATTGTCAGAGAAACTAAGATCATGTGTTGGAGCTCTATATACTGTCTTGTTTGAAAATCATAGTCAAGTATGTTGACTAATTATTCAAAATAGATCTGTTGCACATAACAGTTTGTGAATATGTCTTTTCAGATTAGTGGGTTTAAGTTTTTATCTAGTCAATGCGTTATCTTCTTATTGTAGTGGGTCATGTTTACCACTTTTCTCATGTTTTTTCATTATTAGTTAGTTTCTTTATTTAAGCTTACGCAATTAACTGTAAGCCTATAAATGTCAGTAAGTCTTCTTGTTTCAGTAATAGAAAAAGATTCAGCAGTGCAAAAAAAAAGTCTCTGAAAGTTATTTTATTTGCCTTTCATCTCTTGATCCAATAATTTTGTATTAGAGCAATTAGAAAGCAAAAGAAGTGAACCACAACAGAGTCCTTCTTCTTCTTCTCTATTTCTAGGTGCATTCATCTGGGAACCAAAGTAACGTGAGAGAGCGAACCCCATCAAATTTTATCCAAAAAACCTAATCGGAGACAGAAAATGGCAGTAAACTCTAATTCTAACTCTCAAAATCTTCCAATCTTCAAAGGGGTGAAGTACCTTTTTTGGATCCTTAAGATGAAGACTCTTTTTAAGTCTCAAGAGATATGGGACTTGGTGGAGAATGGATTTCTAGACCCCGATGAAGGTCATGCACAACAATTGCGGGAAAATTGCAAGAACGATTCTAAGGCATTGTTCCTGATTCAAAAAGACCTTGATGATAATATCATCCCCATAACTTTAGTAGCAAAGACTTCCCATAAAGTTTGGTAAATTTTGCAACCGGAGTATATGGAAGATAAGAAGGTAATTATAGTTAAATTACAAACTTTGTGTCGCAATATTGAAACTCTAAGCATGACAACTAGTTAACCAGTGCAACCTTATATGTCTAGAGTCTTTATAATTGTTAATCTTATGAAGTCTTATGGCGAGAAAATTAATGATGAAACTGTTGTAGCAAAGCATTTTACGTCTTTAACCTCTAATTTTGAGCATGTGGTTGCTTTTATCGAAGAATCCAACGATTTATCTAATTATACATTTTATGAATTAATGGGTTCTTTTTTATCTCATGAAGATAGGCTAACCAAGTCTTATGAGAAGGTTGAAGTGAAGACATTCTAGGTGAAAGATGACTCATCTTTTACAAAGGAAACATCCTCAAATATTTTCTGGTAGATGTAGAGGAAGAGGTGTATTTTCTGACCGAGGTCCTGGCCATGGTAGAGGCGGAGGACAATTTAGTGATCACGTCAGCACAAGAGTGACTTGAAATGTTGGTATTGTAAGAAGTTTGGCCACACTTAAGCATATTGTCCGACCAAGCAAAAATATATGCAGCAACATGCCTATTTATCCGAGAAAGTTGAGGATGAAAGTAAGTTGTTCATGGATCATTCTCTAATTACTGACAATTCTAATGGTGTTTGGAGTATTTTTTGTCATGCCCCAAACTCAATGGGCGCAACTGGCTCCTAATGCCAAAACTCAGGCCCGAGTTGACCCTATTGAACCATTTGCTACTAGCGCATGGCAGCCACACGCAATCAACAAAACAAACAAGTATATCTCGGCTTGAAACTAAGCCCTCGGACGACAAGACCCCTGTCAACTGATCTATAAAAGAAGCAGTTACTCCGAGGAGATCATCTAAATAAATAGCCAACTAGCATAAAAGTCCTGATTGGGCCGTCGAGGCCACCATGATATCTATACCAAAACTTAAAGCAGGTATATATCAAGACAATACATCAAACAACTCACAAGCTTCAGGAAACCAACAAACAAGGCCAGAATGGCCATAACGTAGCTATACACCTCACACACTAGTCTGCAAGCCTCTAAGAGTAGTAAGGATTGGCAGGACATGGCCCCAGCCTACCCATAAAGATATATACAACAAAAGCTAACAAACCTCCCAACTCTGACAACTCCGGAGGAATGGGGCAAGCCAATCGGATAGAAGTCAATCCTACTGCTAAGGAGGTCTACTGGGTCATCTGTCTGGACCTACATGCATGAATGCAGCGCCCCCAAGGCAATGGGGCGTCCGTACAAAATAATGTACAGAGTATGCAAGGCTATAGACTAAATGAGCAAGTATCATAATACACCAAATGAAATCTCGTAAGGAAATCAAAATTTTACATAAGCATGCTAACCCACTAATGAATCTAAAAAGACAAAAATGATCAAACATCAACCTAACCAAGCACCCATAAGCTCGGTAGGTACAAACAACATACCACCTACCTAGGCCTCCCTAAGCCCAGAAGGTGCCAAATCAATCTACATACCCCTATCGGTAGCCCCTTGTCGTTTTAAGAAGTCACATAGCCCTTTTTGGCAATGATATAGTCCCGTAGGCAACCATAGCCCTCTTAGGCAACATCATAGCTTTGTGGGCTGCAAATAGTCCACTTTTGCATTAACATAGCCATGTAGGCAACACATAGCCCTCTATGGCGTCAAAACAGCCCCGTTGGCAACACATAACACTCTTGGGCATCAATATAGCCCGGTGGACAACTCATAGCCCGCTTTAGAAATAACATAGTCCTATTAGACAACATCATAACCCCCATAGGTAGTTCATAGCTCAACAACTAACCACAAAAGCCCCAAGGGTGACAATAAACAATTGAATAGGCTAAAGGCGATCAATTTAGCTATATACAATATATATGAATAATCTCCAAGTCGTTCTTAACTTAGGGTCATTCTTAACAGATTATGAATCCCTAAAATGAGGGTTTGTAACCACTCAATCAGCCAACCACTCACAATTACATCTACAAGATCACCAACATTACCTACCTCTAAGGAAACATATCGAATGAAGGAATTATCCTTAACATACCTTTCCAATGAACACTCGAAAGACCGTAGTTCCTTCAAGAAAGTTGTTCCTTATGTCCTTAGCTTCACAAACACTATATATACAAAGCTGGTATTCACCTATAAATAATTCATAATTAATCTTAAATCGGCAGAGTTGCCATATTGCCCCAACTTGTCGTAATGTCCGTAGAAATTAATAAAAACAATCTTAAAAGAGTCTCGAGATGATTACCTTAGTTAACCAAGTTTAACCCTTGAAGAAAAAGCAATAACTACAGATTTATATCTTCAAAAGCGATCTCCAAATGCAGCTAATAGAAGGAAAAAACAATTGCCACATGTAGAGATAACGTTTCTAGGCACGGGGGCAACTTTAAATGGTAGAAATTGTCAAAAACTAACCTTCATCATACAAGAAATCCATAGGAACACTCTCTTAAGCTTTCTCTCTTCTTTGGAAGTGAATAAAATGCTTTCATGGCTTAAATCGTTGAGTAAGCCGACATACCACATTTTTTACCCGACCCAGATTCTGCCCCGGCAATCCGTCGTAAAACGCTCATAAATTTTTACTCCGATGTCAGTTGGACACGAGGTTATGTGCATTGCAAATTAGACTTGTAGGACTTCAATTTAATGGGTAATAGGCCTTCTAACTCTTTATATATTTGGAGAAAACATCCAAGACATTTGACTCAAATTTCAGAGAAATCTTTAAAAAGGAACTTACGATAACTTTCGCCAACTTTTATTTTGCCACTTACCTAACTTCAAAACTTGAGATACAACCCTTGGACACTTAAAATATGACATACCACATCATTCTTAATTTATTACCCATCCTCCTTGTCTTTCCACGAAGATACGATTTAATTTAGACGTTTTGAAAAGTTTGGGTGTTACATCCTTCCCCCCTTAGAAACATTCGTCCTCGAATGAAAAAAAATTGAGTTATGCGGTTAAGTCGTTAGGAGTTTCAAAAATTTAGGCAGAATATCCTTTGTAAATGTGACTATCTAGGAACATGAAATGCAGAAATTCTAACCTAGGCATCTCAGAGGATGACTTAAATAGCTAAGCACTATAGCTCCACAATAACAATTCGAGCAAATATACAGCGACAACAATAATAATAATAAGCAACAATATAAAAAAAATCAGATTGGTATCTAACCTCACTACACTAATATAAACTGATATGCCATCACCCTGGGTGATGAAACAAGTGAGGATATTTGCACCTGATGCCATCCTCAGCTTCCCAGGTCACCTCTTTTCTATTCTTGTTTCTCCACATTACTTTAACGGAAGCCACCTCTTTGGTCCTCAATTTACGGACATGCTGATCTAATATGGCAATTGGAGTTTCCTCGTAGGATAACTTCTCTGTGGTATGAACATCCTCAACCGGGACAACCCGAGAAGGGTCTCCTATGCACTTCCGTAGCATCGATACATGGAAAACTGGATGAACAAATTCTAGACCAAAAGGCAATTCTAACTCATAAGCTACCCGTCCTACCCTCCGAAGGATCCGGTATGGCCCAATGAATCTTGGACTAAGCTTGCCGTTTTTACCAAACCTCATAACACCCTTCATAGGCGAGACTTTTAAGAATATCCAATCATCGACATAAAACTCTAAGTCCCTTCGTCACACATCTGAGTATGACTTCTATTGGCTTTGAGCTGTAAGTAACCTCTCCCGAATGAGCTTAACATGCTTCACTGTCTGCTGTACTAAGTCGAGTCCAATGAACCCTGACTCACCTACCTCGAACCATCTGATAGGGGACCTACATTTTCGCCCATACAAAGCCTCATAAGGTCTCATCCCTATGCTAGAATGATAAATATTATTGTATGTTAACTCAATAACAGGTAAGTGGTCATCCTAATTTCCCTTGAAGTCTAGCGCGCACGCCCGTAGCATATCCTTGAGTGTCAAAATTGTGCGCTCAGCCTGGCCATCTGTTTGAGGGTGAAAAGTTGTACTAAAATTAACTTGTGTCCCCTATCGTTTCTCGAAGGACATCGAGAAGTTGGCGGTAAATTGTACGCCTCTATCAGAGATAATAGATACTAAAACACCATGTAGCCTAACAATCTCTCTAATATAGAGCCTTGCATAGTCTTCGGCCGTAAAAGTAGCCCTGACTGGTAAGAAGTGGGCTAATTTTGTTAGTCTGTCAACAATTACCCAAATAGAGTCAAACATGCGACGCGATTGAGGTAACCCTGTAATAAAATCCTTATTAATTGCTTTCCACTTCCACAAAGGAATGGCTATCTCCTGAACTATCCTAGCGGGCTTTTGGTGCCCAACCTTCACCTGTTGGCAGTTAGGACACTGTGCCATGAACTCAGCAATGTCCTTCTTCATCCCGTGCCACCAATAGATCTCCTTAATATCATGGTACATCTTCATCAAACCAAGGTGAATAGAATAACGGGAATGATGTGCCTTTTGCATAATCCGATGTTGAAGCCCTATAACATTTGTAACACACAATCAACCACTATATCTAAAGACTCCATCTCCTGCTATATCAAATGCTAAAGGCTGTTGATCCCGATTCTTGGCTCTGAGCTGCTCTAAGTTAGGGTCCTCTTGTTGCCATGATTTCACTTCTACAACTAGAAATGATACGGCTGTGTCCTGAATTGTTACCCCATTATCTTCTGCCTCTAACAATCTGACTCCCAAACTAGCTAACTGATGAAGCTCTTGCGTTAGCTCATGCTTTGTAACACCTAAATAGGATAAAATACCAATAGATCTTCGACTGAGGGCATCGTCTACCACATTCACCTTTCATGGATGATATAAAATATCCACGTCATAGTCTCTCAGTAACTCAAGCCATCGATGTTGTCGTAGATTTCACTCCTTATGTCTAAAGATATATTTAAGGATTTTATGATCTGTGAAAATGTCAACATGAACACCATACAAATAATGTCTCCAGATCATTAGCGCATGCACAACTGCAGCCACCTCTAAATCATGGGTCGGATAGTTCTTCTCATGCTTTCTACACTGCCTTGAAGCATATGTGATAACCTTACCATGTTGCCTTAGAGCACATCCCAACCTAACACCAGAAGCATCACAATACACCGCATAGCCTTCTAAACCCCCTGGCAATGCTAGAGCTGGTGCTGACGTCAACCTGTCTTTCAGCTCCTGGAAACTATGCTTGCAAGTCTCAGTCTACTAGAACTTAGCTGCTTTTTGAGTCAGCTTCGTTAATAGGGTTGAAATTGAAGAAAACCCCTCTACAAACCTTTTATAGTACCCAACTAACCCTAAGAAACTACGAACCTCAGTCGGAGTCATGGGTCTGGGCCTAGTCTTTACTGCCTCAATCTTTTGTGTATCAACCGCAATGCCTGCATCTGATACAATATGGCCTAAGAAAGCTACAGAGTCCAACTAGAACTCACACTTATAAAACTATGCATAAAGTTCTCGGTCTCGAAGAACCTAAAGGACTGCTCGTAGATGATTTGCATGCTTAGCTTTTGAACGTGAATCCACCAAAATATCATCAATAAATACAACTACAAACAAGTCTAGATATGGCCTAAATATACTATTCATTAGGTCCATGAACACTGTTGGGGTATTAGTTAATCGAAAAGACACTACCAAAAACTGAAAGTGTCCATATCTGGTTCTAAAAGCTGTCTTTGGAACGCCTTTCTCTCGAACTCGTATCTGGTGGTACCCTAATCTTAAATCAATCTTTGAGAAGCACTTAGCACCTTGTAGCTAATAAAACAAGTCATCGATCCTCAGAAGGGGATAGTTATTCTTTATAGTCACCTTATTCAGTTGTCGGTAATCGATACACATTCTTAGTGAGCCATCTTTCTTGCTTACAAAGAACACTGGCGCACCCCATAGTGAAGCACTAAGCCTAATAAATCCTTTATCCAGCATGTCTTTCACATGATCCTTCAACCCCTTTAGCTCAGCATGAGCCATTCTATAAGGAGGGATATATATGGGTTGTCTACCTGTTAGCATTTCGATAGCAAAATCAATTTCCCGTTCTGGAGGGATACCAAGGAGCTCGTCTAAAAATATATCTATAAACTCATTAACTAACGAAATAGACTAAAGGGTCGGTGGTTCTGCATCTATATCATGAATGTGAACAAGATGATAAATAAACCCATACTGACATCGATAGGAAATAAACCTACCTTAGTAATCATCCTCCTCGCCTTAAGATGGGAAACAAAACTACCTTTCCGTGTTGAAGTATCGCCTTTCCATTCCCAAACTACCTCTCCTGGAAAGTGGAATCTAACTTTCTTGTCCGGCACTCAACATTAGCATAACAAGACGCTAACTAGTCAATAAGCATAATAACATCGAAATCGACCATCTCTAACTCTACGAGATTTACAGAGGTCTGACGGTTAATAATTTCTATCGTGCAACTTCGATAGACTATCCTGGAAATAATAGACTCGCCAACTGGTGTAGATACAATAAAGGGTCGATCTAATAACTCTGGTACTACACATAACTTCCCCGCAATGAATGGAGTAACATAAGACAGAGTAGATCCAGGATCTATCTAAGGATAAACACAATGGGAGCAAACAATCAATGTACCTATCACAACATCTGGTGATGACTCTGAGCCCTGTCAGTCGGCTAGTGAATATGTTCGGTTCTGTCAACTACCATTACTAGATACTCCATCTCTGCCTCCGCCTCTACCTCTACCTGAAGTTTGGGGTCCAAGCCCTGTAGACTATGCTAACGAGGAGGAACCTACTACTGACCTGGTCGACTAACCTATACCACCCTGACTTATGGTCGGGCAATTTCTCCACCCATGCCCTTCCTGTCCACAAGAATAAAAATATGTGGAACCCTATCTGCACCTCCCAAAATGCATCATACCGCAAGTAGTGCAACGCAGTGGGGCTCTCCTAGCTTAGACTGAACCCCTCTGCTACTGAGAGCATGGTGCTCATGAACTCTCACCTGGGCTTGACTATCCTTAACGATCAAATCTACTACCCTGGAACTGCAATTGTGGAGGTCTAGGTGGCCGAATAGAATATCGGGGTCTAGGACCACCCTGAAAATCTCCATGTGAACCAGCGAGCCTAGCCAATATATTGTAAATGTCGGCGATTCTCTATGCCTTGTGCAAAGGCCTGAATTCACGATATATCTATATTATCATTTAGTGTAACAGTAGAACAAGCGTCGATATAGTTTATGTCGAATCCTCCCACAATTCTATTCACCCTATCATGCATTGTATCAAAAAATGTTGGTGCATATCTAGCCAATGAATCAAATATCAGCCCGTACTCTCGGACACTCATGTTGCCCTATCAGAGGTTTACAAACTGGTCCACCCTACCGTCCCTAATATCTCGAGGAAAATAGTGATCTATGAAAGCTTATGTAAAGATATCCCAAGTGGGTAGAGATGCATATTTTCCCCTAGATCTCTCCTAACTCTCGTACCACAATACTGCAACATCACGCAATCGAAATGCTGCTAACTCAACTAACTCAGTCGCTGAGGCATGCATGACTCTAAAGATCCTATGAACTTGATCAACAAAGTGGTGAGGGTCCTCTCTGCGATCTGTCCCGATAAACTATGGATGATTCAAGGCAAGAAATTCACGAACTCTTGAACTTCCAGGCCCTTCAGAAGGTCCGGCAACATCTGGTGTAACTGGCTGTCATTGTTCAGTTACTAACTGTGCTAACATACATACTGGTGGTGGAACCAGAAGTCCTATAGCCCTCGGAGGTTTCTGAAGCGGTGGAGAAGCTATAGTGGGCTGAGAAGATGTCTCCCACTGGGTCTCACAACGGGCTACCTCCACTTGTGGTACCTTGCTGGTACCCTCGCCTGCAGCTGTATCCATCCCCTGGCTAGCTGTGGTTTGTCTGGTGTCAGCCATCTCTATCCGCATACAAGTATCAATTATAAGCCAAAAACCTTAACCCTTAAGACACCGCTCTATAGCACGAGGTGAGCAAAAGAAAGATAGTCATTCTAACATACTTGGTATCTTCTTACTTATCAAATGTGGTGCACAACACATTTATAAATAAGACTCTACTAGACACGGCTTGCAGACTCCCTAGGAGACGATGTTGCTCGGATACTAAGTTTGTCACACCCTAAACTCAAGGGGCGCAACTGGCTCTTAATGCCAAAACTTAGGCCCTAGCCGACCCTGCTGTACCATTTGCTACTAGCGCATGGCAGCCACAAGCAATCAAGAAAACAAACAAGTATATCTCGGCTTGACATTAAACCCTCGGCCGACAAGGACCTTGTCAAATAATCTATTAAAGAAACAACTATTCCCAGGAGATCATATAAATAAATAGCCAACTAGCACAGAAGTCCTGATTGGGCCGTCGAGGCTACCATGATATCTATACCAAAACTGAAAGCAGGTATATAGTAAGACAATATATCAAACAACTCAGAAGCTTCACCAAACCAACAAGCTAGGCCAGAATGGCCATAACATAGCTATACACCCCACACACTAGTCTGCAAGCCTCTAAGAGTAGTAAAGATTGGCGGGACAGGGCCCCAGCCTACCCATAAAGATATATACAACAAAAGTTAACAAACCTCCCAACTGTGGCAACTCTGGAGGAAATGATCTAGTTAATCTGATAGAAATCAATCCTGCTGCTGAGGAGGTCTACTGGGTTGTCTGTCGGGACCTGCATGCATGAATATAGTATCCCCAAGGCAATGTGGCGTTAGTACAAAATAATGTACAGAGTATGCAATGCTATAGACAAAATGAGCAAGTATCATAATGTACAAAAAGCAATCACATAAGGAAATCAAAATTTTAGATAAGCATGCTAACCCACTACTGAATCTAAAAATACAAAAAATGATCAAACATCAACCTAACCAAGACCCCAAAAGCTCGGTAAGTACAAACAACATACCACCTAACTAGGCCCACATAAGCCCAGAAGGTGCCAAATCAATCTACATACCCTATTGGTAGCTCCTTGTCTTTGTAACAAGTCACATAGCCCTTTTTGGCAATGATATAATCCTGTAGGTAGCACATAGCCCTCTTACGCAACATCATAGCTTTATGGGCTGCACATAGCCCTCTTTTGCATCAACATAATCTTGTAGGCAACACATAGCCCACTTTGGCATCAAAATAGCCCCGTAGGAAACACATAACACTTTTGGGCATCAATATACACCCGTGGGTAAAACATAGCCCTATTTGGAAATAACATAGTCCTATTAGACAACATCATAGCCCCAATAGGCAGTTCATAGCTCAACAACTAACCACAAAAGCCCCAAGGGTTGACAACAAACAATTGAATAGGCTAAAGGAGAGAAATTTAGCTATAAACAATATATATGAATAATCTCGAAGTCGTTCCTAACTTATGTTCATTCTTAACAGAATATGATTCCCTAAAATGAGGGTTTATAACCACTCAATTAGCAAACCACTCACAATTACAACTACAAGATCACCAACATTAACTACCTCTAAGGAAACATCTCGAACGAATGGAATAACCTTAACATACCTTTCGAATGAACGCTCAAAAGACCATAGGTCCTTCACAAAACTTGTTCCTTATGTCCTTAGCTTCACAAAAACTACATATACACAGCTAGTTCTCACCTATAAACAGTTTATAATTAACCTTGAATCGGCAGATTTGCCATATTGCCCCAACTTGTCGAAATGTCTGTAGATATTCATTAAAAACAATCATAAAAGAGTCCCGAGATGATTGCCTTAGTTAACCAAGTTTAAACCTTGAATAAACACAAATAACTACAAATTTATATCTTCAAAAACCAGCTTGAAACGCAGCTAATAGAAAGGAAAAATGATTGCCACGTGTAGAGATCACATTTCTAGGCACGGGGGCAACCTTTAATGGTAGAAATCATAAAAGACTATCCTTAATCATGCAAGAACTCCATAGGAACCCTCTCTTAAGCTTTCTCTCTAGTTTGGAAGTGAAAAGAAATGTTTTCATGGCTTAAAATGTTGAGTAAGCCGACATACCACATTTTTTACCCGACCCAGATTCTGCCCCCGCAATCTGTAGGCAAACGCTCATAACTTCTCACTCTTTATATATTGGGAGAAAACATCCAAGACATTTGACCCTAATTTCAGAGAAATTTTGAAAACGGAACTTACAATAACTTTCACCAACTATTATTTTACCACTTACCTAACTTCAAAACTTGAGATACAACCCTTGAAAACCTAAAATATGACATAACACATCATTATTAATTTATTTCCCACCCTCCTTGTCTTTTCATGAAGATATGAGTTAATTTAGACGTTTTGAAAAGTCGGGGTGTTACATTTGTAATGGATGCTCGAATCAGATCTTGATGAGTCAAAAGGAGTGAAGTTAGACTCAGTGAGGACAAACAAGTAAGAGTAGAAGGATGAGGTACCATAGCCGTCAAAACAACTCAGGGTAATTTTAAACTTTTCTGTGATATAACTTGAACATTAATGGGTTGAATCTGTTAACTAGAAAGAACATGATAGTTGCTTTACCAAAATTGGGTTAGCTTGAGTTATGTGAATGGTGTCTATTAGGAAAAAAAAGTAGAAAATCTTTCCCCATAGAAAAATCTTGGAGAACTAGAAGTTTTATTGAGCTTGTACATGTTGACTTGTGTGGATCAATGAAGACTGAGTCACTTGGTGGGAGTTGATATTTTGTTTTGTTGACCAATGACTATAGTTGTATGAGTTGGACTTACTTTCTGAAGTTCAAATCTAAAGTGTTTGAGAATTTTAGGAACTTCAAGGCACTTGTGGAGAAGCAAAAAGGTTTCAAGATAAAATCTCTACAAATAGATCGTGGTGGTGAATTTTTATCTAATGATTTTAATTTATTTGTAGATGAGATTGGAATTCGTAGGGAGCTTACAGCAGTATACTCGCCACAACAAAATGGAGTCGACGATCGAAAAACTCGCACAGTTGTTGAGACGGCTAGAAGCTTACTTAATGCAAGGGGACTTCGAATTCATTTTTGGGGAGAAGCAGTGGTTGTAACTTTGTCACTCTTGAATATCTCTCCAAAAAAAGTGTTTTTAGATTGAACTCCATATAAAGCATAACCATGTCGAAAACTGTCACTCCCCGAGGCTACCCTCTTGACGTAACACAGGACCTGGGATCACGAGTGACGCCAATCTAACCATGAGTCTAGAATATCATAAACATATTGAAAATAACTGAATAAGACATAAACTATGTGGAAGCTAAATTAGTAGATAACTAAAAATGGGGAATACCTAATTGATCTGAATGTATAAAACATACTAAGAGTTTAACAATAACTGAAAGATAAACACATCCACCTAAAATGATTCTATTACTTTGTCTGAAAAGCCTCTAACTGAGTTCAATTGCTGGTACATGCCCCCCAGCTAACTTTAACAAAACTGAAAACTGAATATAAAGACTAAAATAAAAGCATTTCTATTGTCCTCAGAAAATGAGGACTCACCATTGAAGATGATTAATGCTAACCGAGAATTGATCTAAGTGTGGTTTGAATGTTGAGCACCTGAACCTACATCATGATTATCTATATAACTAACCTAGAAAGTAGAATTCATGCACTAAGAGAATTTATACGAACTAGGGTTTTGAGTTTCATACAAGGAATTAAGTAACCTTTCCATGAAAACATTTTATTTCGATGAAGGATACTACAACAACTAAATCACAACAAAACTCCAAGGTTTTAGAAACCCTAGGTCTAAACAAGATATGGAGAATCAATGAGTTGACTAAATTCTAGGAATCTAGTGGATGAAAGGAACCCACTAGTGAAATCCCACATACTTGGTAACGAAATCTACGGCAAAATCCTTCGATTTCAGGGATGAAACTTGAAACAAACCTTCTTGACTGTTCTTGGGAAATTGGCGCCTCTTTCTTCTTTTTTTCTCTAAGTTTTGATGATTGTTGGTAAATAAAGGTTTTGGTTAGGTTCTAACTAGATTATTAGGCTTAAACTGAGTAAAACAACGTAGTTTAGGTATTAAACGAAGTAGTTTAAATGCCCAAAGCATAGGGGAAAAGACCAAAACGACCCTAACTTACAAGGTGATGAGACCATCAATGGCCCTTGACCGATAGACCGTGGACTGACCAACTGTCCGTCCTGGCAGGGCATCATTTGGCATCTGAGACTTGGTGATGGGGGTCAGGATCCACGGACCCTGGACCATGGACGATGGTCCCACCTACAGTCGTAGGTCCTGCCGTGGGTAATGATTTTTCATGGGCTTCAGGGTGGCCAATAACGGATCATACCTACAGTCTATGGCCCAAACCACGAGTCGTGGTTTGGCGTTCGTCGGTGCTACCTGAAACTCTGAAAATCTGCTATTTGGTTTTTCTCGAATCTGGGGTGTTACGTTATCTCCCCTTTGGTAAATTGGTCCTCGAATAAGGTTAAAACTAGTTGATTATGGAGGGAAGGAGGTGCAATCCCTACCATTAAGTATTAGAAACTGATATATCACTGAACTGAGTTCTAAAAACATGAAAATATGCTGAAATACAAGAACAACTAAATGAACATGATACTAAGACTGAATTTACGCAAGAGTAAACTAACACACTGTAGAGGAACTATTATCTCAAGCTGAAACAGAATCGGAAGGAAAGAGAAGAGGATACTTAGCCTTCATGGCTGCTTCTGCTTCCCAAGTAGCTCCATCTACTGACTGACTCCTCCAAAAAACTTTTACGGAAGCGTCTTCCTTATTTCTTAACCTACAAAGATGACTGTCAAGAATTTCAACATGCACTTCTTCATAAGTGAGACTATCTTTCCCAGCCACATTCTCTAATGGTACTGTTGATGACGGATCACCCACACACTTCTTCAACAAGGAAATGTGAAAGACTGGATGAAGCGCTGCTAGTTCTATTAGGAATTAGAACTCATAAGCCACATTACCAACCCTTTTTCAGGATTCTATACAAACATACATATCTAGGACTGGGTTTCCCTTTCTTGTCAAATCTCATCACCCCCTTCATAACTGACACCTTCAAGAAAACCAATCATCAATTTGAAACCCTAAGTCCCTTCTCCTCAGATCTGCATAGGACTTCTGACGACTCTAGGCTCTCTTTAATCTATCTGTGATTAGTTGAACTTTCTCCATAGCCTCATGAACCGAATCTGGCCCAATCAAGGCTGCTTCACCTACTTCAAACTAACCAATCGAGGACCTATATCTACGCCCATATAGTGCCTCATACTGGGCCATCTGAATACTGGAATAAAAGCTATTATTATGGGCAAACTCTATGAGAGGTAGGTGATCATCTCAACTACCCTTAAAATTGATCAGCAAGCTCTCATCATGTCCTCTATATTTGAATGGTACGTTCTACTTGACCATCCTTCTGTGGATAAAATGTTGTATTGAGATTTACATGAGTACCTATAACTTTCTGAAACGATTTCTAGCAACGGGGATATGTTAGATCTACAAGGAATAGCACAAGCATACCTCCTTAATTAAAAGGAAGTACCAACTCACTTAGATGATAAACAGAGGAGATATCAAGAAAGGAAATATCAAGAAGTGGACCCCACATCGAAAGTCATGCCATACAAATCAATGGTGCAAAAATAACAAGTATCAAGGCCATTTTTCAGCATAGGAAATTTCAAGCCCATGTTAACATTTAATATGTCTACAAATAAACAAACAGGTGGACCCCACAGGAACAAAAGTTCATTCCACAAAGTGACAAGGGACCAAACAACAAGATACATATTTTAAGATCAATTTTCAGCAAATACATCTACAAATAAGATAGACATGCATCAAATTCAACAACAGCTACATGTAAGTAGTTCTAGCTATAGGGCGTATATTCCCAACCAAGTATAGTTATCATCAATTATGTGTAATAGTTAGTAGTTACGTGTAATAAAAATGATATGTATTAGTTTATGCACACATGTAAAATAGATAGCACAATAAGTTAGATTGGTCACCACTTTCGAGGCCTATTTAAGGCTTTCAACTTGTAGGCATTCAAAATCTTATGACTTTGAAACCTCTCTACACTTTTCTCCCATTTTCCCCATTTTTCCATTTCACATCCATGTTCTCTCTCTTTCTGTAACGACCCAAACCATCATTAATTAGGAGAAACAAATATTCAGGGAATTTTGGGCCACCGCCACGCCATAGCGGGCCAGATGCTGCTAGGGCGGCGGCGCTAAGGTGGGGTAAGTGGGTGCCAAGGTGGGATTGGCAAGGCAGGACGTAGATTACAAGAAATCCTATTTCATCCATCTTCCTAAAATACCTAAATAAGTTGTAAAATACCCTAAAAACCTCAAAAAAACTGCTCTAAGCTTGGGAAGGAAGAAGAAGTAGATTTCTAGCGTGAGGATGGGGAAATCTTGTGGATTCATGGACAAATCCTCGATCGTGAAGCCCAGAAAACCCGAATCGAAGTCAAAACTCTGTGCAACTTCTTGGCGCCCAGGTACGCTAGGTTTTATGAATTGAGTTATTCAACTATGTGCTCATCACATGATATATGTAAATCAGCGGTAAGGTTTATGTGTAGACCTTCGCGCACCGAGCGAATTCCTTGGGAAATTCCTAGAAATCAAAGTAATTAGTTTATGCCTTGAGAAGGGAAATTGATGATTTATTAGGTCTTCTAGAATTGCTATCTTGAATAGAATTATTTCAAGAATAAGACTATGAAATCATGAATGAAACTAGATTTATGAACATATGCTAGACTATAAATTAGGGGGATTAATTGAGGAATTACATGTATTGTGATTAAACCCTAGAAATAAGCCTTAGATGATGAACTAGGGCTAAGCATGACAAATTAATGTATGTTGATAATGTTGCATTGTAGATCACGCTTGTTGTGAATAAGATGGGTGAATTATCATTAACATGAAATCATGACTTAAATGTATGATCTTGAGGATATACTTGTGTTTGTGATCGTGATGTGTTGAATGGATCAGTTATCACGTTTCGGCATAACTAACTTGGATCGGTTGCCACGTTATGGAATAACTATTGGATCGGTTGCCACATTTTGGCATAACTATGGGATCAGTTGCCACGTTTTGGGATAACTAACTTTGATTGTTTTCCATGTTCCGGCATAACTAACTATTTAGGTTTGGGTTCCATGAAAAGACCAATGATGTGGCTAAATTGTGTGACTTGAGAAAGGTGTTGGTTGTTTATGAATGTTGATGATATTGTATATGTTCGTTATACATGTGATTATATTGTTCATTGACTTATACATGTTGGACTTGTTAGGCGTAGTGGAAGGGTTGAGTGCTTAAGGGGCGAGTAATAGATAGTAATGGTTGTTCGTGTGTTGTAATGGCGAGAAGCAGAGGTAGCATATGTGATGAATTATGCTTAGGTGGATTTCACCTTGGGGGAAAGAGATTGGGTTGAGTGCTAAGGGAGCGTGATATAATGTATTATGTGACTATGGTTGGGTAATGTGACGAGGAAGTGGGGGTGTTACATGATTGGTTAGTTGAAATGTTGGTTGTTGTATTTGGGGGAATTTCTCTACGTGTTAGTATGGTTAGGCTAAGATCAAGTACATGTTAGGTAGGTTGATGGAGATGAATGTTAATAGTCAGAATACTAGTGTATATTGGAGGTAAGTCAAAAAAAGGGTAAAGGTGGAGAAACGAGTGTTTATTTCATGATTATATTAGTTGATTTCTTATATTTTGTGGTGGGGATCCGGTTGACCGATGATGCATACTAGTACGCTTGTTTTGTACTGATACTACTCTTGCTATGTCCTTGACATAGTCTAGATGCAGGATTGGTGACGTTTCATTAGGTGAAGACGAAGACCATCTGTAGCAGCATCTATCCTTCCTTCCGCATGGTGGGAGCTGTGTCCTTTATTTAATTGTCCAGTTGAACTCTTAATAGCTCTTGTACCTGTTTAGACTAAATTCATAAGAGTTGTTTAAAATACTTTACAACTTTAACTAATAGTGTGTCAAAGGATATTATTTATAAAACCATAGTATTATCTTATTTAATTCTGTTTTCTTTAAATTTTTGCATGTTTTTTCTATTGCGATATGAGGGGTCTCCTACTTAGGTGTTAGAGTAGTGCCCGCACGATCCGGTGGGTTGGGACGTGACAAATTAGAATCAGAGCCTTGGTTACCGGTCTCCCAGTACAAGAGCAAAATGTGGAATAGACTCCTGCAGATTAGTGTGTTGACGTCCACACTTAATCTTTAGGAAGCTATGAAGCATTCTAAGAAGATGTCTCATCCTTTCTCTCCTTTCGTGCGAGTATTGCTTGTGGTATGAGTTGTGTCCAATTGGTATCTCCCGATTCCAATTGGTATCTCAACGAAGTAAACTGGATGTCGTGGTTACGACTGAAGTGATACAAGAAAAAGTTAATTGGAACTGAGAAGATTCCAATTGGTATCTGGCCTTAGGGGCTATATAAGGCATAGATGCTCAGTAATTGCCATCTATGGGACGAACTAACCAAATAAAGTGAAATTGTAGTGATGTGTGGTTATAACTATGAATGTGTGCTTCTTATTGTTTGAATTAACTCTCAAGGTGTGCTCATTGTTGTATGAATCGACTGTGTATGTGGAAGTATTCTTGGGTGTCTATTTTTACTGATGATGTGAAGGTATTATGGTTGGTGCGTATGACAGGATTAAGGACATAGTGTTACGTATCTGGACGTGTTATGAGTAAATTGTTGTTTAAGTTTTAAAATATGCAAGTATAATTCCTTTAACATCGTGAAACCCATTGAGGTAAGAATTTATAATTAAGTTAATGCAAAGGTCTAGATAGTCTACGAGCAATAAGACGAAATCTGGGCGCGCGCTGCGACCAACTAGCAATCATGTGATTGTCTGGGTATATCCTAGGGATGTGTGGGTTGTGATGCCGAGTTGTTTAGAACGAGTTGGTTCTGGTATCATGTCTCATACCTTGGAAAATTTAGAATTTTGATTGAATGGTAAAATGGGAATCCTGGAAAATTACAGAAGACAAAAAAAGGACCTAAAAATTGTAGTCTGGGTTCTTGTCCCGTCTGAGCCGCTGGGGCGGGATTATTCCTGCCAAAGCAAAACATTAAATATCCTCATTTATTCCACATCGTCCTCAGTGCACTGCTATCCATATAAACCCTCTAGGCCATTCTTTCTTTTCACAGCTTTCATTGGTTCTCAAGCTGAAAAAGAGTAATAGTAGCATTCATTTTCCCACCAACAATCGAGACCATAGACTGAGGAGAGATACCGCTACATCTCATAATGCTCTTATTGGAGAACGCTTTGATTTGATTCGCGCAGTTAGAGATCCTGGGCCTACCTGATAATGTTAGGGGATTTTTGATTGGCGGGAGACTATATGGCTCTCAATATGCCGCAGAAAAAGCTCTATCCGTTGAGGGCAAAGGTTTTCAAAAAGCCATTCTCGGTGACGACATTGTTATCGCCAACGAAAAGGTTGCAAACAGAGCGAAATTGTTTCCGCCAAAGTGGGATAGGGCGAGGCAGAATATCAGCCCTGCCTCCCCTGTTTCACTTAGTTACAGATTCCCAACCCTGAAGGGGATCCGTGTGATCTCATGCCAGCCCTCTCAGTGTTCAGTAATCTAGGTATAGGTTATAAAGCCTGTTAATTAAATTATAGCTGTATAGAACAACAAAAACTAGTATCCATGTGCTACAAAAACTTAGGAGAATGAAAAAGATAAAAACTAAGTTGTCCAAATTACAAGCCCAAGAGGGGCAAAAGGGGAAGCCAATCAGGAACTCTTGGACTGAGTGGTGTTAATGTTAGAGTCGAGATAATCTGGGGTATCACGCCAGCCCAGGCCTCATTCACCATCGAGAATTGTGTAAAGTCCTTTGGATCTAATTTACGAATCTCCTTGCCAGGGGCAACACAAGTAAAGATGGCCTTGATAGTCGTCCACATCCGGATCATCAAACGATCCCTATCCACCCCCTTCCTCCTCTCCTAGAGTAGCTGGCGACGGAGCATCTCGGCCTTTAACATCTCGCAATTTGAAATAACTAGGAAGAAGCTAATAATTGGAAATAGTTATTTTTGAAAAGAATGAAAAACAATCTGGAAATTTTATTAAGTTAGAAAAAGTTGAGTTTTAGCCAACTACAAACAGCCATAACTTCTATCCCAGGATGAGTTAGAGGTACTTCTAGATATGGTAGGAAATCTCTTGGAATGATATTTCCAACGCGGCTGAGTTTTCGCGATTCCGAGTTCGTATGAGTGAGTTATACTCTTTGGAAGTTGGGCTGTAGGAATAAAGAAAGTCCAATTCGGATTTTGAAAGGGTAGTTTGGTCTTTTCCTTGCCGAGTTATTTTATTTCATTTTTTGTAATTAAGTTAGGGTCTAATTAGAATTATATAAGTTTACGCTTTTACCAAAATATGCTAGGGCTTGGAGAGAAGAGAAAAGAAGAGGAGAAACGAGAAGAGAAGCAAGATTCGTCAAGATCATCGAGTTTATCTTGTGGATTTTTTCGGGGGTGATCCCTAAAAGGTATGTGAGATTACATAGCATTGGTTTAGTTCACCCACACGCCCAATTTGATTCAATTTCAGCAAAGTATATTGATTTGAAAGTAAATCCCTTGAATTCTTGATAAAGTTCGTTTGAATCCTTGTGGGTTGTGTTGTTGGAGTTTTTTTGAGATTGATTCACGTTTTTAGTTGTGTTTTCTAGTGGAATCTGATGTTATTTGAGGGTATAGATGATTCTATGTGTTTGGGGAAAGAACCTATGGAGTTTAGAGGATTTAGAGTTGAAAAACAAAGAAGAAATTTCGTCAAGAAAATCTGGTCACTGCCTCCACGTCGCGGACCTGCTCCCCAGATTTGGGAAAAATCGTTTCACGTTGCGGAGTGGTCACTGACCGTTCTGCCTCAAAAGTTGTTTTCGAACCAAAAATTTAAATACTCTTCCGTGTCGCAGACCCACCCTAAAACAATGATTTCTTGATCTTTTCTCATATTTATCTATCTAAAATCATTCCTAAACATCATGAGATCTTACCTATCACAAATCTCAATCCTTGAATCCATAATTCAATTCAAGGAAAGTTAAGAGTCAAGTTAGAAGTTAAAAATCAAGTCAAGAGAAGTTCTTTAAATTTTCAAAAAGTCTTTTCCAAATGTTTTAACTTTGTTTTAAGACTTAAAGTTCAAGTTGAGTAGCGATTAAAGAGTAAACTTTGTAGTTCATTTCTTCAAAAGTATATGGGGACTATGTATTCCCAAAGATATCGCAAACTACAGAAAGAACTTATGTTTTTCAAACATAAAGAGCTAGTATATTTTAGGAGTAGTATTGAGCACCGATATGGGGGAGAGTTGAGAGAACTCTGAGCCACCATAAACCATGTAGCCATCATGGTTAGAAAAAGGGTCATACTTTTTAGATGATTCCTTTAGTCCTTTTTAGCATATACTAGTGGATCCACTTAGTAGTTCAGGTTCTATACTTGTGGCAAGGTATAGGACGGCGCTGGTAGGGTGAGGGAAAATGATGTATCATCATGATAGCTCTTAAGTGATGGTTGTCGGTTAGAGAAACTCCTAAAGCAGGACTTTGTATTTTTATATACATAAAAAATATTTGTATTTTCATATACAAACAGAGTTCATATTGTATCTTTGCATACATACAAAGTTATTATTGTATTTCTAAATACATAGAGTTCAAAACCATGTTTTAAAGCTTTTCTTTATACTGCATTTATATACACTGCTTTATATTAAGTTGAGTTGAGTTGAGTTGGGCCAAGTAAGTTCTTCAGTTCCTTTCAAGATTTTGTCTTGTTTTAGAATTCCCCTCCCATACTCGTACATTCAATGTACTAATGTCATTTGGCCTGCATCTTATTATGGTGCAGACACAGGTAACCAGGATCATCATCCAACGCATCGTTGATCTAGTTGAGCACTCAGAGTCAGTTGGTGAGCCTCCTTTCCTTCTGGAGGATCCCTTTGGTTATGTTTTATTTTATTGCTTGCTTATTTCAGTTATTAGGATGATCGGCGATTTTGTCCCGACATCCCTTAGAGTTTAGAGGCTTCATAGACAGAGTTAGTGATACTAGTTCATGACTATTTATTTTTCCTTTTCAATTAAGTTGAGATTTGAGTTGCCACTTTGGCAGTGAATGTTATTATAATACATTCTAAGTTATTTATTAAGCAGTTCGGTTTATTCTTTTAAAGTGTATTTATCTTCAGTGAAGTCTTCCGTTGAGTAAGTAAGCCAAGCCAACGGTTCGCTTGGGGCCAGCAATGGTTCTCGAGTGTCGGCCATGTCTATGGTGTAGGCTCGGGGCGTTACAAACTTTGTATCACAGCACAAAGTTCAACAGTACTAGGGAGTCTATGAAGCCATGTTTGTCCTAGTTATCAGTGTGAAGCGCGCCACACCTATAATTAGGAGGCTGCAACATTTAGGAAATTCCTTCACTTCTTTCATACTCATTTGGTGCGATAAAGTGTATCTCTATAAAAGTTTCTCTCTAAGTCGTAGTTACGCGTAACCAATTATGAGTTGGGTTGTTTTTAGAGTGCTTTGATGGGGCGTTTCTTTCCCCTTGAGCTAAGAGAAGCAAAAACATGGTTGCCGACATGAGGAGCAGGATGAATTTATTCTTTGTTGGGTTGACTCGTCTGTCTAGTAAGTAAAGTAAGGTAGCCATGCTAATAGGTGACATGAGCATAAGAAGACTAATGATCCATGTGCAACGAGTTGAGAAGAACCAATTGAAAGATAGAGAAGAGTTTGAGAATAAGAGGGCAAAGACATCAGGGAATGAATCCGGGCAGCAAAAGATTAAGGTGAACCGGTCTTCTTTCCAATATAAGCAGAAAGGACCTGCTCCATCATCTGCTAGTGCACCTGTACCAGTGAACAAATGTGTGTACAATAGTCAGAATTCTCAAAACTTCAGATCTAGACCTGCACATTAGCAAGGTAGTAAGGCACAAGGGGGTACTAAGACTCATGCATGTGCTAAGTGTGGTAAGACCCACTCAAGGGTGTGTCGTGATGACTCCACTAGTTGATTTCAAGTGTGACTAGAACGGTCATTTTATGAGAGTGTTGTAAGAGCAGACGAAGTAATGGTAATGGGTGTAATAGGGTCCAATCTTCATCAGTTGCTCCACCAGACAGGGCTACATCTAGAGGAGCTACTCCAGGGGAAGATGGAGAAGGAAACCGTCTTTATGCTATCCCTAGTCGTAGAGAGAAAGAGGATTCACCAGATATTGTCATTGGTATGATCCAAGTCTTCAATTTTGATGTTCTTCCTGAGCAACTTCTTGAACCTTTAGTGTTTCTACACCTGATGGTGAGTCTATTCTAGTAGAGAGAGTTTATCGTGATTGTTCTGATTCCGTCAATCACAATAGTACCATGGCTGATTTAGTTAAGTTAGACATGGTAGAGTTTGATGTCATTCTAGGTATAGATTGGCTTCATGCCTGTTATGCATCAATAGATTGTAGAACACAAGTAGTCAAGTTCCAGTTTCTAATGAGCCAGTCTTAGAGTGGAAAAGCAGTTCAGCAGTGCCTAAGGGTCATTTTATTTAGTACCTTAACGAAAGGAAGTTAGTTTCCAAGGGGTGTGTCTATCACTTAGTCTGATTTAATGACTCTAGTGTTGAGATACCTCATATTCAGTCAGTTTCACTTGTAAGAGAGTTTCCAAAAGTTTATCCAGATCATATACCCAGAGTCCCTCTTGAGAGAGAGATAGACTTCGATAAAGATGTTTTTTCAGATACTTGTCCTATATCTATTCCGCCATATAGAATGGCACCAGAAGAGTTGAAAGAGCTTAAAGATCAGTTGACAGATACTTTAGAGAAAGGTTTCATTCGATGAAGTATCTCACCTTGGGGTGCTCCGGTCCCATTTGTGAGAAAGAAAGATGGTTCCCTTAGGATGTGTATAGATTTCCATCAGTTGAAAAGGTTACCATCAAGAATAAGTATCATTTTCTGAGAATTGATGATATTTTCGATCATCTTCAGGGTGCTTCATTTTTTTCAAAGATAGACCTCAGATCAGGTTACCATCAGTTAAGAGTAAGGGAATGTGACATTCCAAAGAGAGCTTTCAGGACCCATTATGGTCATTATGAGTTCCTAGTTAAGTCCATTGGTTTGACCAATGCTCCTGCAGCACTCATGAACTTTATGAGTAGAGTATTCGGACCTTATTCAGATATGGTTGTCATCGTCTTCATTGATGACATACTAATCTATTCAAGGAATGAAGAAGATCATGCTAGTCATCTCAGAATCCAAACTCTAAAGGATAGAGAGTTGTATGCTAAGTTCTTGAAATGTGAGTTTTGGCTTGAGTCTATGGCATTTTTTGGCCACATAGTTTCCGGTGATAGAATTAGAGTTAATACTCAAAAGATAGAGGCAGTGCATAGTTGGCCTAGACCCACATCTCTAACTGATATTAGGAGTTTCTTGGGTTTGGCTGGATATTATAGAAGGTTCGTCGAAGGGTTCTCGTCGATTTCGTCTCCTTTAACCAAGTTGACTTACAAAATAGTGAAGTTTCAATGGTCTGAAGATTGTGAGAAAAGCTTTCAGGAACTAACAAAGAGGTTGACTATTGCCCCAGTGTTGACCTTACCAGAAGGTACGCAAAGCTTTGTGGTATATTGTGGTGCGTCCAGAGTTTGTTTTGGTTGTGTGTTAATGCAAAATGACAAAGTTATAGCTTATGCCTCCAGACAGTTGAAAGTTCATGAGAAGAATTACCCAACCCGTGATCTAGAGTTGGTTGTCGTAGTATTTACTTTAAAAATATGGCACCATTATCTTTATTGTCTTCATGTGGATGTGTTCACCAATCACAAGAGTTTTCAGTATCTGTTTAGTCAGAAATAGCTTAATCTCAGACAGAGAAGGTGGTTAGAGTTACTCAAATATTATGACATGAGTTTTCTTTTTCACCCAGGTAAGGCTAATGTTGTTGTTAATGCCTTAAGCAGGTTATTTATGGGTAGTACCGCCCATTTAGAGGAACATAAGAAAGAGTTAGCAAAAGAGGTGCATAGACTTGCACGACTAGGAGTTTGACTAATGGATTCCACAAAAGGAGGAGTAGTGGTAATGAATGGGGCTGAATCATCACTAGTTTCAGTAGTAAAAGATAAGCAAGACAAAGATCATTTATTGTTTGAATTAAAGGCAAGTGTTCATGAGAAAAAAAAAGTGATGGCTTTTGAACAAGGGGGAGATGGTGTTTTGAGGTATTAAGGTAGATTGTGTGATTGATTTCAAGGGTAATTGGGATGATCACCTACCTCTTATTGAGTTTTCTTACAACAATAGCTACCACTGTAATATCCAAATGGCTCCTTATAAAGCTCTCTATGGGAGAAGATGCAGATCTCATATTAGATGGTTTGAAGTTAGTGAAGCAGGGTTGATAGAACCACATTTAGTTCATCAAGATATGGAGAAAGTGAAAGTGATTCAAGAGAGATTGAAAACAACGCAGAGTCGTCAGAAATCCTACACTAATCTAAGGAGAAGGGAGTTAGAGTTTGAAGTAGATGATTGAGTTTACTTGAAAGTTTCACCCATGAAGGGTGTTATGAGATTTGGTAAGAAGGGGAAGCTTAGTCCCAGGTATATTGGCCTTACAGAATATCCAAGAGGATTGGAAATGTAGCTTATGAGTTAGAGCTACCACAAGAATTAGCAGCAGTCCATCCGGTGTTCCACATCTCCATGTTGGATAAGTGCAAGGGAGATCCTTCAATTATCATAACAACGGAAGATATTGGGATCAAGGATAGCTTGTCTTATGAGGAGATTCCTATTCAGATTCTAGATCGCCAAGTTTGCAAGTTGAGAACAAAAGAGGTATCATCAGTCAAAGTTCTTTGGAGGAACCAATTTGTTGAGGAGTCTACTTGGGAAGCTGAGGAAGATATGAAGAAGATATATCCACATCTCTTCGAATCCAGAGAAATTCCAAATTAAGGTACTAATCATTTTCTTGGTACTTATTTATGATTTGGCATGTTGTTTTGCATTTGCTTGTGGGTGTTTGAACTGAATGTTGCATGTTACACCCTTCTCCTAGTAGGAGTAATCTCATTCGAGGATGAATGTTCTCAAGGGGAGATATTGTAAAATCTCGCAATTTGAAATAACTAGAAAGAAGCTAATTATTGGAAATAGTCATTTTTGGAAAGAATTAAAAAAAAATCTAGAAATTTTGTTAAGTTAGAAAAAGTTAAGTTTTGGCCAATTTCAAGCAGCCATAACTGCTAGCTCGGGATGAGTTAGAGGTACTTCCAGATATGGTACCAAAGCTCTTGGAATGATATTTCCAACGCCGCTGAGTGTGCACAATTCCGAGTTCGTATGAGTGAGTTATGCCCTTTGGAATTTGGATTATTGGAATAAGGAAAGTCCAATCCGGATTTTGAAAGGGTAGTTTGGTCTTTTCCTTGCCCAATTCTTTTATTTCATTTTTGGTAATTAAGTTCAGGTCTAATTAGAATTAAATCAGTTTACGCTTTTCCCAAAATACTCTAGGGATTGGAGAGAAGAGAAAAGAAAAGAAGAAAGGAGAAGAGAAGCAAGATTCGTCAAGATCGTCGAGTTTAGCTTGTGGATTTCATCTGGGGTGATCCCTACAAGGTATGTGAGATCACATAGAATTGGGTTAGTTCACCCACGCCCAACTTGATTCAATTTCAGCAAAGTATATTGATTTGAAAGTAAATCCCTTGAATTCTTGATAAAGTTCGTTTAAATCCTTATGGGTTATGTGGTTGGAGTTTTCTTGATATTGATTCACGTTTTTAGTCGTGTTTTCAAGTGGAATTTGATGCTATTTGAGGGTATAGATGATTCTAAGTGTTTGGGGAAAGAACCAATGGAGTTTAAAGCTGAAAAACTAAGAAGAAATTTCGTCGGGCAAATCTGGGTAGTTCCTCCGTGTCACAAACCTGCTCCCCAGATTTGGGAAAAATCGTTTCGCGTTGCGAAGCGGTCACGGACCGTTCTGCCTCAAAAGGTGTTTTCGAACCAAAAATTTAAATACTTCTCCGCGTTGCGGACCCACCCTCAAATAGTGATTTCTTGATCGTTTCTCATGTTTTGAGAAATGGCAGCGAGATCCGCTTGTGGGTATATCTCTGTAATTTCCATCTTGTAACTACCCTTTGTTTGAATTTAAATATTTTTATTGATCGAGAAAGATGTATCTTCTCAAAAAACTGAATGAAGTGGTTGTAGCTTGGTTGAGCTGGTTATAGGTTCTTTTAATGGTGAAGGCATAGTATATTTTAGTAGAAGGGAATACATTATATATCTTCTGATTTTGTTTGATCTTCTTCATAAAATGGTCTTTTCATTTTTTCTTCTGGTTTGAACGTCGGGAATGAGGCCCTCAAAAGTCTTATTCCTGGTCTCATTATTTCCCTGAAAAATTCTTTTATTAAAATTTTTGTAAGATTTCCTCCCTTTATTTGAAAAATAAAGCTGGATAATAAAATTTTCCATCTAGAAAACATATAATTGTTATGAAAAATATATTGACCTGCGTTGCAGTCATTATTTAAATTATTTTGAAATTGAGTAACTCCTAGTGCTATAAAGAAGGCTAAGCAAAATCTAAGGGGAGGACAAGGTTTAATAATTTTTATTGTGTAATTTTCTTGGTGTGAAAGTAAATTTATTTTAAAGATGTTTTTCTCTTTTATGAATTACTCTCACCTTTTGACATACAGTTTAGGTAGGGGAATATAAGATTTTTTCCTAGCACAGTGGTATGGATGCCATCTAACTAGGCAGTAAAAGGCTTTATTTGGGTGACGAAAGGAATACCTAATATTATTTCTTCATTTAAGTTTTTGGTTATCATGAAATCATTCATGAAACTAATTCCATCATTGCATATGTGTGCCTTCCGGAATTTAAAATTTATTTTAAGCTTTTTCCCAGTTGAGGAAAATAATCGGGTAGTGCCTTTATCTAGATACTTATTAGGAATTAATCCCTCAATAATGCAATTTTGATCCGCGCCTGTATCAAATAATACAATTTTATGAATGACATAATTTTTATTTATGATTAATGTGATAAGTATGTGGTAGCTTTGCGGTCTAACGACCTTAATTGTATTAATTCCTAATTTAGATAGAGGTTCTTCGAGAGACTTTACATTTTTTTATGTTTCTCCAGGTTCGGATTTATAATTTTCCGATTCTTGATTAGGTGGTAAATTATTTAATATTTCATTAGTAATTGTTTCAACTTCTAGAGTGTTGAGTCTTTGCTTAATTTCATTTATTTCATCTTTATTTGTAATAATTCTGACTGAATACTTTGTAAGGTTTTTTCGCATTTAATTGGTTGTTTAAATTTATTTAAAACACTTTTCATATCAAAGAGTTTAATAGTTCTATTTTCAGATTGTTTATCAAGAACTAAATCTCTTAAGGTAATTAAGTTTTTTTTCTTAAAATTAGGATCTTCAATATGATCTATCCTATCAAAGAATGTTTCTTTATTACTTATAGTGATGACATTTATGGAATGATTTTTGCAAGTGAAAATTGCACTGCCGCAATAACAAGGGTCTGATGACTTACTATCATCAAAACTATAGGCTATATTTAGTTGATCGTCATCGCTAAGATTTTCATTGAAGGAGGAGTTGTTTTCATTTTCTTCTAGAATAGAATACAATTTATCTTTAACTTCTTCTTCTAATTCTAACATATTAATTTTGTCTTTCTTTTTATTAGTGGTTGGGTAGTCTTTGGCTCGATGTCCCGTTTTTCCACAGCCCCAACACCTGTCAGTGTTGTTTGTTTTGAATCTATTTTTACTAGGGTCATAGTTAGATTTTTTGAACCTCTTTTTGTAATGACGGGGTTTTTCCAATTTCTGGTCATTCTTTTGGCTCCTTTTAATTCTTTTAGAAGCCTCTTTTGATGGGGCAGAAAGTTTAATATAACCAAAGTCTTGACAAAATTTTCCCAATTCATTTTGTGATATTTTACTATCCTTTTTTAGTTGATTTCTAAGTTTCATATCTGTACATAATTCTAATCCAGTAATATTGATAAAACTTATGATGTCACCAGAGGTTAATTGATTGTAAGGAGTTTTTCCTTCAAACCTATCTTTTAATTTTATTCTAACCTTTTCAGCAAATAGTATTGTAAACCACTAATAAAATTTTCTTTCCAATAGTCATGATTGCAGTCTTTGCGAATCATAACTTTGTTCATGAAAACATCCTTATACCACCTAAAATCATCTAACTTTAGACAAGATAGATTAGATAATATTTCTAAACTTCAATCTTGAAAGAATTGAGGTTCACCTATAAAGTGTTTAGTTATACTATAAATTAAGCTGGTAGTGGCATCTTCTAGAATTTGATTTTCTATAGTTTACCCTCCAGACTCAATTTTAATTATAGGGATAATAGTAGTGGCATTTACTACTTTTTCCCTATTATCTTCAGTGAGGTAGTTGTCCCACCAATTTTTTAATGTATCCGGTGGTAATTAAAGTAGCAATTTGCTTATCAGATAAATTTTTCATTTTATATGTCGTAATGGCCATACCCATCTCATGTAATTTATTATACATTTGATGTTCCGCGAGTCCATCAATATTCCATTCCGCAATTTCACTTTCAAAGTATGAAGTATGAGATAAAAATTCGTTTTCTTCATACTGCATATCCGGAAAGGAAGGGGTCTTGTAATAATTCTTTTTGATGGAATAATTAGAACCTAATTTATTAATTTCATTATCATTATCTTTGGACAATGTATTTATGGCCTTTTATTTTAACTTTTCATTAATTATTCCGATAAGTTCACCAGTAATTTCAAGTTTCTCTTGAAAGTTAGGAAATTTATCTTTGGGAAGTTCAGGTAATTTAAATATTGGGTGAGTTTCTAAATCCTTTTTTTTATCCTTGTATGAAGAGCTTGGTTTATCCTTAATATCTGATTTATTATAAGCTCTTAAGATTTGATTAGAGACCACGTAAAGTAGTTGATTTGTATAATTATTTTGTTGCAGTATTTTATTTATATCATTATTTGTGGGATTACCTTTTGTGTCAATTATATCCATTTTAAAGGGTGAGGCAGTGATTACTTTACCCTCTATTGGAAAAGTAATTTCTTCTAATGGGCAAATTGTAGACTCAACTACTTTATTGTTTGTTGTATACCATTTATTAACAAGCATATTTAACGACTCATTTTGGTCGTCTAATTTTCCTGTGTATTCAAACCATCTAAAAAATTCTATGTTACATTTTAATCTTTTCATATCATTGAACCATTGATCTCTAAATGCTAATCTTTCTGATAAAGAATATCTTTGTATATACCATTGTTTTTAATGGAATTTTCTGGACTAATCCAAAGTTTATTTAAATATTTAATTTCTAGTTCAAAAAGTTCATCCAATCTAATCATGCATAATGAATCTTTTATTTTTTGAATTTTACTAGTAGTGGGACTTGTAGATTTTATGGATTTAGAATTCCTAAGTTCATATTCTACTTTGGGAATTGTTTCTGAGAAATCTACCCCCTTTAATATTTTATCTATCTCTTCTAAGGATATTTCATCTTCCTCCTTTGTTATGGAATAAGGTTTAGAAAATGACATTCTTCTATTTTAAGAGACTTGACTACAAGATTGGGATCTTATAAATTTTAAATCTATTGATCCGTCTGGAAATTGAATTGCTTGGTCAATATTTGAATTTTCTTCTTCAATTTCAGGTTCTATTATGGAGTCAAAATGCCAATCATCTTTTGTGAATACGTCATCCCATTTTATCATCTTTGGGACAAAGGTGTTATTATGGTTATGATTTTCTTCCATGTGAATGGTAACTCCTTTATTACTTACCATTATAGCCTTAGGGGCTAAGGTAGTTTTCATTAATCTATAATATACGCTATATATTATGGCTATTTCTCTAGTATTTGCCTTACTATTCGTATTTTTAGTTTTAACATATTATGTTAATGTATCAATTACGTTTTGATTATTAATATCTATTGAATAATTAGAATAAGAATTAAAGTATACCGGGCCATTGGCAAGGTTGCTTTGTAGTATTGCTAATAATGAATCATCAAAATTTAATAACCTATTGTCTCTTAAGAGAAGACATTAAATTGAGACTATTAAATTGTCCAAGTAGCAGTCAAACCATTATATAGATTGGGTTTAGATGTACCCATATGTCTTCTCTTAAGAGACAATAGGTTATTAAATTTTGATGATTCATTATTAGCAGTACTACACCTTACCCTTGCCCCTGGCCCGGTATACTTTACTTGTTATCCTAGTTATTCAATAGATATTAATGATCAAAACGTAATTGATACATTAATATTAAGTGTTAAAACTAAAAATATGAATAGTAAGGCAAATACTAGAGAAATAGCCATAATATATAGAGTATATTATAGATTAATGAAAACTACCTTAGGCCCTAAGGCTAAAATGGTAAGTAATAAAGGAGTTAACATGCTCATGGAAGCAAATCATAAACATAATAACACCTTTGTCCCAAAGATGATAAAATGGGATGTCATATTGACAAAAGATGATTGGCATTTTGACTCCATAACGGAGCCAGAAATTGAAGGAAGAAAATTCAAATATTGACCAAGTAATTCAATTTCCAGATGGATCAATAGATTTAAAATTTGTAAGATCCCAATCTTGAATTCAAGTCTCTTCAAGTAGAAGAATGCCATTTTCTAGACCTTCTTTTTCCATAACGAATGAGGAAGATGAAATATTCGTAGAAGAGATAGATAAAAAATTAAAGAGGATAGATTTCTCAGAAACAATTCCCAAAGTAGAATATGAACATAGGAATTCTAAACCAATAAAATCTACAAGTCCAACTACTAGTAATATTCAAAAAATAAAAGATTCATTATGAATGACTAGATTGGATGAACCTTTTGAACTAGATATTAAATATTTAAATAATCTTTGGATTAGTCCAGAAAATTCCATTAAAAACATTGGTATATAGGGGCTTCCTCTCATCTTTCAACCACAATTTTTTTAATCTTCTACACTTCTTTTTCTTGCATTTTTTAAAATTTCGTGTGATTTATTGACGTTGAGTGAGATCGAAGTTTAGCGGAATATGAGGTACCACTATTCTAATGAAATAAATCATTCTATCCTAAGATTATATATTCCATAACCTCAAGTACTTGAGGAAAATAATTTTGATGATATAATATTTATTATTTTTTACTTAATATATACACGTTAGTATGTAATGTTCCAATATATAAAGTTAACATGATTTAGTCTAAATTTATTTGTTTTTGTTAATAATTTTTCTTATGATGTAGATATATGCTTCTGAATAACTTTTTTCAAAATTATTAGACTTCTTCAGAGTTAGATAATTGTCACGATTTGTGGTTTTGATGCTCAAGACAAAAAATAATTTTATTTATCAATTCTACCTATGTGATTTAGATTGTCAGGAAGTTTGCTTCAAAATAGTTATTACTATATAAACATTGTCCTTTTGTTTTACTTATTTACTATTTCTTAAAATTTGAGTATTTTAGATGAGAAAAGTTCATATGACTTGTAATAATGCCAATTGAAGTTTGTATTATTTTAATTTTTATTATTTATTTAATAACTAATTTTATGAGATAAATATTTTTATTAATGAATATATACATATCCACAAATAAGGAAAGCTAATAATGTACATTAAGAGGGGATCTGCATAATAGGAATATGGAATATTCTTGATACCCTGCCCACAATGAACAATTTATCAAAAGGGATGCAAACAATAGCGTAAGCAAGATTCTTTTAAACTAGTGTTGATGAATGAACAAATCTATAACATCATAATCGATATCTATCTATATTCTATATTACCTTAAAAGCATAAAGTACTAACTTGAATGTTAAATTACTATAATATCCCTAAGTTAGGTTGTGACTTTTTCGATGAGTTGTGACTTTTTCGATAAGTTGTGACTATTTTCAAAGGGTTGTGATTTCTCGATGAGTTGTGACTTTTCAAAGAGTTGTGAATTTTCCAAAGAGTTGTGACTTTTTCAATAAGTTGTGACTTTTCCAAAGGGTTGTGACTTGTCGGAATGGTCATGACTTTTCAGATAAGACACAAAAAACACTTGTTCATACTATCATTTGTTCACTATAAATAGAGGGGCTTCCTATAATTTTTTAACCACAATTTTTTTTTTATCTTCTACTCTTCATCTTCTTGCATTTTAAAAAAATTAGTGTGATTTATTGACGTGAGTGAGTTCAAAGTTTAGCGGAATATGAGCTACCACTATTCTGACGAAGTAAATTGTTCTATCCTAAGATTGTATATTACACAACCTCGAGTACTTGAGGAAAATAATTTGGATCATATTATAATTTTTTTTGTTTACTTAATATATACATTAGTGTGTAATGTTCCAATATATGAAGTTAACATGATGTAGTCTAAATTCATTTCTTTTAGTTAACAATTTGTCTTGTGATGTAAATATATGCTTCTGAATAACTTTTTACAAAATTATTAGACTTCTTAAGAGTTAGGTAATTGTCACAGTTTGTGTTTTTGATGCTCAAGACAAAAGAATGACTTTATTTATCAATTCTACTTATGTTATTTGGATTGCCAAGAACTTTGCTTCAAAATATTTATTACTATATAAACATTGCCCTTTTGTTTTTACTTATTTACTATTTCTTAAAATTTGAGTATTTTAGATAAAGAAAAGTTCATATGACTTGTAATAATGCCAGTTGAAGTTTGTATTATTTTAATTTTTATTATTTATTTAATAACTAATTTTTATGAGATAAATATTTTCATTAATGCACGAATGTATTATAAAGCTAACAAGATCTTCTAACTTCAAAATATATTATTTTTTAACGTTTTGAGTTCTTTTTTAAAAAAAAAACTCACAACAAATGTGAAAATATGTGAATATATATGAATCATTTAAATTTTATTATTTACAAAATAAAGTTTATATTCAGTAATATGGAATAGAATTTTCATTTTGTCCCTACAATAAATTAAAATATAATAACTATAAAAAATAGTAACATTAATTAAAAGTCCTATTTATTTATGTAAGTATAAAATGTATTAGAAATTCAACAATTGCAAATTAATTCTTTAGTTATAACATTATAAATTCTCTTAGTTATTACTAAAAATTGCAAACGTTATTCACCCTTTTTTACATTCTTTAGTTATAATATTATGAATTCTCAGAGTTATTACATTAATTATATCTATCTTTCATCTTTCCATATATTAATCTTTGACCAATTATTTTTCATATTATTATACCGCCCATATATATGTGATAACATGGTGTTGTTATTTTTCCTTGAACGAATCAAGCTTGGTTGAATAAATTGAAAATCGTTTACAAGTATATGAACTATATCTTTGTCAGGTGTAAGATAAACAAGTGATTTTATATATATATGATTTCACAGATAGAATATATTCTTTAATTTTAAGTTTTAGTTTTTCCGGTAAAAAAAAGGAAACATCTCTTAGTAAACTGTGGACAGTCAGATAACTATCTTTGATTTATGTACACAGTCAATTGAGAAGTCAAATATGAGAGCCAACAACAAGAACATCATCTATTATGCTATAACTTATAAAATAAAAATTAATGTGTACAAAAAATAGTTCTAAAAAATAAAATGGAGTTGTTTTCTTAACATGTTCATATGACATTTAAACAGTTTAATGTGGAATACACTATGACTAATTAGAAGATTGAACCTCATCAAATTGAAATAAATATATACATTATTGCATTTAACTAATAAAAATTTTCATTCGTCATCTTCATAGGTTCGCGTGAATAAGAGATAAATATGACGATCCACATTGAACATTACAAAATAATCTGCAATAATTTTTTGTGCAAAACTTATTGTTGAAATCTTCGCTTAAATAAGCAATACTATTTACTATAACATATATTTATGAATTGGTAATCACGTGCAACGCACGTGTCGAAAAACTAGCAGCTATATATGTCTAAGCCTTTTGTAATATGCCACATGAATGACAAAAGGAAATTCTGCTGAATCATATTTTTTCTTTCTCAAAAGTTCCAAGTACTAACAACATTCACATCATTCTGCAATGTCAAAACATTTTTAACATCAAGAACACCAACAACCCCTCACAGAAGCTTACAAAACTCCAACAGTATAGGAGCACACTTCCTATATATGTCTTACATGAATCCACAAATTTGCAAATGCATCCCTGAGAAGCTTGTTTGCTTCATATAGAATAAGGCGCTGGAATAGAGGGGTGAATATATATTAGAAGATATTCCTCAGATTTACTAGTGTGAGAAACATGATAAGTATCTTCTTGAGGTTTTATGTTATTTTTGGTCTTTTGATTTTTTAAATTTTCTCAGGTGGAAAATTGGTTTCGCCCTCTCTATAATTCTATTTTTGAGGTTGCCTCAAGTAATTGATAAACTTGATCAGATTATATGGTATTTGATTTAATTTGTAACTGTGAGATGTATATAGGTGTTTACTTTTAATCATTATCCTAATTTGATATGTATGTTTTTTTAATTCTAATCTAACCTCTATTCTTTTGGTAGTGTATGTACTAGTGTTATACTGGGTGGAAGTGCAGATTTAAGTGAAGAAGAGCCTAGGTATGTTTGATAATCTTGCTTTTTACTCTAATGGCTCTTGAAAAAAAAATTCCATATTGGTTTCTTAGTGAGATTTTTTATTTTTAGATGAAACTCTTGGACCCAACAAAACATATTTCATTGGAGAATTTAATTAGAGACAATCTTCAAACTTGTTCATCTCTTCATGGGGGATCCTTTAATGCAGAACTTGGTAGACTGCAATACTCAATAAATTTAAACAAGAATTGAAGATGACATGAGTTATATACTGGGTGTCAATCATTGATTTAACATTCTAGTTGGTCTTTGAGTTCCAATGATCCCACCAATGCGTAAGAAAGGCGAGTCTCGTTCTCTATATGGATGCATTTGAGTTTCTTATTTCATTATCATCACCAGTATTCAGATGTAGAATACACACTAGGAAGTTGTTATTCATAGCAGGCTGCTCCAAATTAAAAAGTTTCCTAAAATACTTGCTATAACAATCTTCATCTTCAAACCAAATGATTCAAGCAATTTCACATATTCTGTATGCTCCTTGTTCAATTCCCAAGTGATAATCTGATCATAAATATCTCTAATGGCGTTTCTAAACAACTGACTGAGTATTTTGCTGAGAGCTTTAACTTAGTTTGTATAATCTCCACACATCAAGAAGGCACTGTTGACATCTAATTGATGAGAAGGCTAAGAGTGTTGGTCTTCTATTTCAATAACTAAGCGGACTATTGTAGACTTGACAATGGGGATGAATGTGGAGTGATTCAGTTGATTATTATTGTTGCTTTCTGCCTCAGTATGTGAATCTGGATGCCTCTTGTTATCACACTCAAAAGTTTTTTAGTTCGTTGTTTCCACTTCCTTATCGTGAACCTATTTATTTTTTTGTTATTTCTTTCTTTTTTATGATAGAGACCGTTTCTTTAAACATGACTTCTCTTTTCTCTTTTGGAGAAATTATTTTCATTTTCTTATGCTTTCTGATCATACTCTGTCTCTCAGCCATCATTTGGTCATCATCATGAATGTCACATTGTTTTGTGTGTAACCATACTTCCTTGTTTCCACTTCCTTATCTTGCCTGATTCTGATTGCCTTTGTTTCATTGCCTTTTCACCATTCCTTTCCATTCTCTTATTGTTCTCATTTTTCATCAGTTTCCCCTGCTAGCATCTACTTCCCCTTGAGTCATATTTATTATTTTGTTCTTTTTATTATCTTCCACTTTAGGTTCATAGACCCTAATTTTTTCCAGTATCCGCCAGTTCATTACATTGTTACCCAACTTTATACAATGCTTATAATACTTGGGCATGTTTTTGTATTCAAGACTTTTGATAGTATCTCCTTAAAGCTGATTCCTCATCCTCTAGACCTATCCAGACATTGTCCAAATGAGAATTCAACAAATCGATTTCAACTTGAACCTTAGACATTCTCGGTCTAGTTTTTCCAATGAGCTAAAAATTTGTTTAATATAATGCCATGAATGCATATGGAAGAGAAAATCTGATAGAAGAACCCACACTAGTGGATTAGGGATGTCCTATTCTGATTTCAAAATGGGAATCCACTTTTGTAGCCACAATTGAAGACCTTCCATCTCAATCAAGTTCAAATCATCTTCATTTGTGAAGTCTAAGAACACATTGCAACTATCATACACACCAATTTTGACTGAGGCCCTGATTGGGAAATAATTCCTTAAAAATTGACCTAATTCAATCAATTTGGGGTCTCACTTTTATGAATTTCTCAATGATTTAACCTACATTCCTCCTCCATGATACAAAAGTAATATTTTTCCATGAATCCTATTGCCGAAATCCCATTATGAGTAGTGACCCTTGCAATTACTGATTCTCTGGGGTGTCTAGGAGAATTTTATGATTGATTTGTCGTGGAGACAGTTGTGGCATAAGTTGGTTTTCCTTGATTTCCATCCCCACATAAGGTCACACCTGGCTGGTGAGTCATCTGATAAGTACCAAACACTGATGGAGCCCCATGTGGAAGCTCCATAGGTGGAGCATGTGGTTTACACTCTATATAATGGCTATTACAAACTAGTGTTTAGAACATGTTTTTATATGACTCAAATCCCAATAGAAACATATTGTTAATATGACATTGTCAAATCAGCCAAAGTAAAATCCAAAAGCCCTCCTTCGTAAAAAAAATTGACTCTTCTTCTACCACTACTACTACATAAATAATTAATACCTACTACTAGGTACAAAAAGAAAAGGAAATAATTAAAGTTGAGCATGGCATGCAAATTAAAGTTGAGCATGGCATGCAAATTAAAGTTGAGCATGGAAAAGGGCCATTGTTAAATGATAAAAAAATTTTGCCAAATGAGTCTAATGATTAATCTCTTATTGATGTCATTGGATGTGACAATATCATCAGTCGTCTCATTCGTTACTCGAGGTCGAATAAATGACATGGGACTACAATCCGACCTGGAGAACGAATGACACAACTAATGGAATTATCATGCCCAATGGCATTGTTGGTCTATCTGCATTTTATTATTAAAATAAAACTTAAATGCATGTGTTAGTGGGTATAAATTGTGGTAGAAGATGACTATTGGTTGTTGTAACTTATATGATCATTAGTTCTTGTAACTCGCATGGTCATTAGTGTCTTGTAACTCATATGACCATTAGTTCTTGTAACTCTCATGGTCATTAGTTTCTTGTAACTCATATGACCATTAGTTTCTTGTAACTCATGTAACATCTACCCACATTACTATCCTTCATTCTATCTATTGATTAAATGGAAGACTTCTTCACCTATAAATAGTGGTGTTTCTTCCTTTGTGAAGTATCCCAAGTAGAAGTGAAATAATGTAAGAAAAGATGAGAATTTTATATTGAGGTAAGTGTAGTGAAAGAGAGAGTTGAGACAAAGAAAATATTTGAACTCTTCAACTATATTCACTATACAAATAAAAGTATTATATGTTGAAGGAATGTGTTCTTTTTGTGGAGCTTTGGACTTTTCAACTAATTCAGAGTTTCTTGAGTTGTACGACGTTGTTGGGTTGTTGTATCCTAGATGGGACAAGTCAAAAGTGTTACCGCTGGATCGGAGTAGATTATGCCGCAGTGGGCTTGAACTCCTTAAAGAGAGTGAGATGTTCGTGCCTCAGCCTAAAGATCTGTTTATGTAGTTTTGTTCATTTTATTTCAAGTGTACTTTATTATATTTGTGGTATATTACACCAACATGCATCAATAAAAGAATTATCACTAGACTCATTTGGCAACACAAATTCGTCATTTACCAACTTGTCATGCTCAACTTCAACGTTACTTGCTATGCTCAATTGCAATTGTTTCTTTTTCTTTCTGTATGTACTAGTATAAGGCTATAAGTTATTTATGTAGTAGTAGAAGAAGAATGAGAATAAGAACCAGTGTTTTAACAAAGGAAGGCCTTTGGGTTTTACTTTGGTTGATCTGACAAAGTCACATTAACAACATGTTTCTATTGAGATTTGAGTCATATAATAACATGTTCTACACATTAGTTTATAACCGCCATTTCTTCGAGAGTAATCCATACGCTCTGCCTATAGAGCGCCAGGCGGGGCTCTATCGACACGGTGTACCTCTTAGATGACTCTCCAGCCAGGTGCGACCTTATCAAGGGAAGGAAAATGAGAGAAGTTTTTAGTACCAAACTGTTATGTCCACGATTTCCCAAATAATTTTCATTCATCACATAATCTTTGATATGACGGATTGGAAATGAGGAGGGTGTCTCACTTGGTATGTCATAATCTTTTTAACAGATATGCACACAGTTCTTTGATTATAGTTAGCATTTTTGGCAGACTAATGTGCACACAATATTTTCTTCTACCTTTTGTATGCTTGAACAGAGAAGAAGTAAAAGGAAAATGTTCATTCTTATTTCCTCTCCAATGTTTCAATGCTGCCTAACAAGAAAAGAGAAAATATGTTAGTATATTCCTTCTGAACTCGGAGATATCCTGTTTACTCCTTAAATTTGCAGATTCATCTATCCAGGACCATCAGCCTAAATTTTGGGATTTATTTTTCGTGTTGGGTTTTTGCCCTGAGTTTCTTACCATAATTGGAATTTCCTATTAGGAAAAAGAAATCGCAAAGTCTCCATAATTGGCTAGTCCTTTTCTTGTAGGAAATAGGTTTATGACTATAAATAGAGGTTCGTTCCTTCTAATTTAGTAGCATCCACAATGTAATCCTAGTGTCTTTGAGAGTTTTGTGTAGGGAGAGAAACAGTGTGTCACTTTGAGAGTTTTGTGTAGGGAGAGAAACAGTGTGTCACTTTGAGAGTTTTGTGCAGGGAGAGAAACAGCGTGACACAAGTGTTACGGTAATACTTGTGTGATGCTCTTTTTATTTCGAGTTAATTGTGTGAGGTAACTTCTCTCACTATTGTATACTCTCATGTTCATATAGTGAATTGCTTATCTCCTTTTGTGATGTAAGTCAATTGACCAAATCACGTTAAATATTTATCTTTTGGTATATTTCTCTTTTATCTTCTTACTCATGGTCTATCGAAGTTTGCTATGCTAGCTTCTTCATGACACCTAATTATCAAGGATAAATGTGTCTTTCCACTTAATATGGAATTCTATTTAAGCAAGATTTTAAATCATCAACCACATTTATGTCCTTTGATCAATTCATGATTCAATGTATGATAGTAGTGAATTATTTTTTATTTTTTTTGGAAGGTTAAGAGTATAAGAAATACTTGACAGGACGCGTGGTTGATGAATATCGAGTAACATTTGAGCAGATAAAGCAAAACATATCTAATATGGTTGCTAGCCTTCTTACTTCTTTTATGCCTACTGACCGGGTTGTACTCCTGTGTAATGTATCCATAAGGAGGTAAGACATCCCAACTCTTTATTGGTCTTCTCTTCTTGCTATTTCATGTGAAGAAATCAATTTGTTGAATTGAGGTTCCCAAGCACCAGATTAAAAATGTAACAAGATTAACATTTTTTAATGATATTTTGGTCCTCCTCTCTATTCTTATTTTGTGGTAGAACAGTCATAACATCCTTAACAAATCTAGATAGTCCAACTTAAGTGGCTCTTTCCAGTCCCCTAGTTTTATGTAGTATGAAGCAATGTTCTCCTCATTACAGGTTTGGACTTGAAGGGTTATTTTAGGTGCGAGTAGGGTTCGAAGGAGGTCGAGAAGGTTCTATAAGGGTAGTTGTACTTTTAGTGAATTCTGGTACTGGAAGATCTTTTTCCAACATTAAATAATTTGGGAAGATCCGTTTAGATCAAAGAAACTGACCTAGAGGTATTGAAGTGGATTGAGAACCACGATTCAAATCCCAACAAAGGCAAAACACTAGGTGATTCCACCAATCCAAGTCTGATGAACAGAATTACCTCATACATTTGTTGGTGGGGACGTAGCAAATATTTCATGAATTAGTTGAGGTGCGCGTAAACTGTTCTGAACATCACGGTTATAAAAGTAACATAAATTAGTAGTGCAAAATGATGAATCTTGTTTTGTCAATGTCAGGGGCTATTCTGAGGCCATTAGAATAGTTAATATCTTTTTGATCCCTTGATTTATCTATCCAAAACTACATTTTGGCACGTGATGAAACATTCAAATTATGTTGACTTCAAACATGCTCCGTTCTATCCCAATAAAATGGAGGGGGTGAAGGTGGAGATGAGGAAAGAGGATAGTTTGAACATGAATTGACATTTGCAAGAGAAAATCTTAAGTTTTTGTAATTATAGTATACTATTGTGACCTGTTTGAGTCTTTGTCCAAAATCATCCCTCAACTATACACAAAACTTAAACTACATCCTTATATTATCACAGTAAAAAATCCTTCAATTATATATATATATATATATATATATATGATTGTGTGTTAGACTTGAATATAGTAAGAGTAACCCCTTCCATTCTCAGTCCAACTGTCATTCTAGGACAAATGTTCCCAAGGGGGAGATATTGTAACATCCCAAAAAATTTTAAGATAAGATTCGAGCTATTCCTTATTTGTGAATAAGATAGTATCTGGTGATTCTTAATTTCCCATATTTGTAAAGGTAAATTCTTTAGTGTGGGAATGATTTTGGATATCAACTAAGGTCACTAAAAACTCCTAGCACAAAGTAGAGTTGAGAGTTTCCTTACCGATTAAGTTTTGATGTAAGAGTTTACTTGAGTAAACTTCAAACGACCAGATCTCCTAGAATAAAAAGAGTTATGTGGCCCATAACCTATCAAATTATAGGTATTTGAATCTTATTTCTAACGCCACCAATTTTGCATCAATCCTAGTTTCGAGAAAAAAGTTATGACCATTTTAGTAACCTGATATAGTATAGTGACAAATTAGCCGATGGGAAAACATTAAAAAGTCTTTTTACCTCTAAGAAAACCCTAAACAAATTTCTTTACTAATTAAAGACCCAAAACAATCAGATTTTCATCTCTTAATTATCATTCTCTTCTCTCACAAACCCTAAGACAAAACCGTAACGAAAAATCAAAGTTGAAGACTCCATCAATATTCTTCCAATCTTTTTCAAGATTCTTCTACAAGGTAAGTCTTTCTCCAAGAATTTCATTCTTTTCAACTCAAATTCCTCCATACAATTATGAATCACTGATGAAAATCATAATTCTTGGTCATAGAGAATTCAAGAAACCAATTCAAGAATCTCAAGAAAGATTTTCTTGATTGTTTACCTTAAAGCTAGGGTTTTAAGGCTTCTACTCAAGTTCTTCTTTAAGAATCTTCAAGATTTTTCAAGAACCTTGCTCTTTCAGGTATGTAAGGCTATCATAGTATTGTACTGGTTCGTCCTCACACCATACATCTACTTTCAAATGAGTAAAAGAATAATCTAGGATTCTACCCCTAGATTTGAGTATTCGTGAGATGAGTTAATGTTGAGTTCTCGAGTTCCCATTTCTTTTTGAAATTCTACTTCTAATTATTAAATAACTATATGTTATGCATTAAGATTCTTGAGTATATTCGTGCATGCCTATAATTCAGCACTAACCCTATTTTAAGTTATAAATTTTGAGAAACTTTTTAAAGCCAACAATTGAGTTTTAAACTGAGTTTTTTGAGGAAGTAAAGATGAGTTTTAAGAAAGAGTTGTATTCATGAGTTTCTATATGGTTATTGAGCTCCTCAAGTTGAGTCGTTCATGCCCATATTTCGCATGAGCCCTACGAATTGAGTTATAAGTCTTGAGAGTCTTTGAAAGTCAATAATTGAGTTTTGAGAAAAAGTTTAAACGTTTCATTTCATAAAGACTTAGGAGTTTCTAAAACATGATTAGTATGTCAATTGAGTATGCCATCAATGTTTAAGCAGTATGGTATCTAGATATACCGTCAATGTTTATACAGTATGACTTCCTAGGTCATCAATGATCATATTATAATGTGATTTTAAAATATTTTTGAAAAAGAGTTTTCAAATATGGGTATAAGGGGACTATGTATTCCCAGTGGCATCAATTTTTACATTAATAAAAGAGAAACATAAATTTCTAAATGAGTTATGAGTTCAAAAGTTATTTCAAAAGTAGTTACCTCTTTTAAGATGGTAGTTGGAGCAATTATCTCAAACAAGAGGAAGAGTTATGTTTTCTATAAACATATGAGCATGAGTATATATTTTGGGAGTAGTATCGACCACCAAGTTAGGTTAGAGTCTTTTATGATTCTGAAGTCCCATAGAACTACGTCGCCAGCGTAGGATAGGATAACATTGATTCTTCATATGACTCATCATTGCCTTTGAGAAGGCTAATTAGATAGATCCATAGTCACGATATCATCCTATACCGCCAGCAAGGTATATGATGGACCCTTACAACGTGCGGCGGGACATGATTAACGTTTAAAACACACCTCATCCAATTGTAGGTGAGAACGATCGTTAAGCAGTTAAAACCCAACGAAGAGTTAGGGTCGAATCCCACGGGGAGCGGTACGTGTTCAAATTCAGTTATGAAGTACAAATGTGGTCTAAATAGTCATATGAATAGAAATTATCGAAAAAGACATGTAAACAAGTCTGAAAGGGGTGACACGAATGTCAAATTGGGGGTTTTGGTTTGCAATTATCAGCTACAACACAGTCACACAAAACTGAAATAACAATATAGAGAGGATGTGATCGATTATAGACAAATTTCGCTATATGGGTAATTGAAATTAATAATAAATAGCTAAATATCAGTGGGTAGGCAAGACTATGTATGAAATAGCTTTCTCTCGAACAACTATCCTGCTTTAAGTGATTTCTCTCGAACAACTATCCTGCTTCAAGTGATTTCTCTCGAACATCAACAAGCATAGCAATTAAGAACAGCCCACACCTTAATTCAGCCACTCTCTCGAGCTAGATGGGTAGGATTGGGTTTAGGATTCACTCTGTCGAGCTGAACCCAGATCAACCCAATACCCACAAACCATTAATCAAAAGCTTTGGTTCAAAAACCTCTCTCTCGAGCAAGCTATGAACACAAAATTAGAACTGCATTTGCAACGACAATTCATATATTAAAACATAGCTAAAGATTAAACCCACTTTAATATAGCATTTAAATTAGTAATTACTAATACCCATAAGCTAATTCAGCCCATAATCACATAATCACACCCCAAGAACCAAATGCATTAGCCATGGTATAGGTAAGAGTCTCCAAGCCTTTACAATGATTTCCAAGTATGAAATTCAAAAACCCACTTTCCAAATCCTCGAAAACTATACAATTCCAAATCAACAATCAAGAGGAAACTCTACGTCTAGAATAGGAACGGTAATATCTGGAAGAAGACTCCTAAAAATTACATTTTAAATCCAATTTATAGTTTCCCAAAATTAAGCCTAAAAGTGTACTCGGCGGAATAAGTCGCGCCTCGCTGAACCGATTGACGATCCACCAAGTTTCCTATTCCATCGCCATTTTGCATTGGCCTTCAGCATCTCAGGTCCTATAACTTTGGGCAATCTAATTTGTTGTCGCGAAACCGATGGACGATTCTCCCACTACCCATATCTATCTCCAATTTGGTTTCTTCCCTCAGGGCTGGCACACTGGAACTTTGGGCGGTCTGAGGAGCCACTCTGTGTTTTGCTGAGTGGTCTTGGCGATCATCAGGATTGCTTTACTCTACTTCTTCAGCTTGTTTTGTTCCTTTTTGACTGTTAGTGTCCTTGCTTTGCTCCTTAATCCAAATACCTTAAAATCAAGACTTTAACATCACTTTATAGCATAAATTAGGTATTTGAGGACATTAAAACTATCAAAACAAAGCCCTAAATGAGTCCAAATCTCGGACTCATCAACACCCCAACTTAAACTTTTGCGTGTCCTCAAGTAAAACTCAAGATCAACAGTTCAATAAGGATGTCTACAAATAGTGTTGCATAAGACTCAACATAAATGCACACAGCAAGGTTTAAATTACTCATACAATGATCAATTATGCACTCAAAGATTCAAATTGTGACTCACCATTATCAAAGATGCTCAAGTTCACAATACTTACTTCAAATGCAGGTTCAAGCTCAACAACGGTACTCAAATGCACTCACAACGAAGATTATTCCATATTCACACAAAATATCTCAACAATTTAAAGTCCTGGAATCACATACAACTCTCATACTCACAAAGATGAACACATGCATGACTTCACCCATAGGTTTGCCCTTATTTCCAATCAACATTCGTTTCAGCTCACTCAAGATCACAAAGATCTTTTCAAGGCTTGTAATAGGGCTGAGTGTAAAGGTATGGTCATTTAGGCTTAGTGATTCTAACTTTATGAAGTATGGTCTAAACATCACTTTCCTCTTTTTCTTTAACATTTCAAACATGCTCATAATCCACCCCATTATTAAACATCAAATGAACTATCGGATACCCCATTTCTTTTGCAATTTTCACTACTTTATTTCACAACTTGTTTTTGGTCTTTTTCTTTTCTTTCTTCTTTTTCATTTCCTTTTCTCTCTTTTTTTTTTTTACGTGGAGGGGTTCCATCTTTTTCAAAGTAATCACACAAAGGGGGATTTTTCACACTTCTTGACTATCCTTCTTTTTTCACCACACCCCCAACTTAGGTCTTTGGTCTAAGTTGGTTATTCAAACAAACCATACTTCATGAAAGTTATGGGTGAATGGACAAAGAGAGGTTACAATTGCTCAAGTTTCTTCCAAGAAAAAAGGTAAGGCTCAAAAGTTGCCAAGAAAGGTTCACACATCTCACAAGGTTGACCACAAAAGAGGTATATTGTCAAATTGGTTCACTCTTCAAAATTCTTGCCTAAGATCATTTCAAGTGCTTGCATCACTCAATCAACCGGACCAACAGGGAAAATTCTAGGTGTCATCACACACAATATTCAAAGTACTCTCATCACACAAGGAATTGGTATCAATATTAAATAAGACTCCACACTTTCTAGCTAGTGTGCAGTGTTCATCACATGAGACTCATTCAACAACTGGCTAGTCACAATGAGATGCTAAAAGTTCACATATTGCCTATGTAACTTCATTTGCCTCATCATAGCTGTACATTTATTTTGTTCGATTAGGAGCACTATTCAAGTCATCGGTATTGACCACAACCGAAACTCAAATTTACACAAGAACAACCACAATCACACACAAAAGAGTTGGCAAAATTTTAAAATTAGGTTCAAAAACCATTTTCATTCAAAACAATCGGCCACAAGCTAAAACATCCACAACACAATTCACCAACCAAATATATATATCAATAAGCCCAATATTCACAAAACAATCACAAGAGGTAGGTATGGAAATACCTCACCCCACCCAACAAAAGTAAGTAGTTATCCGCAAATGCAACTAAAACAAAACAAAGTATAACAAGATATAAGAGAGGGAGGGAAAAAATCATCTTGCCAGGCTAAGCCTTGGTGAAGCCTACATCGCAGTCACTCCATCTGATGAGGTATCAGTGCCCGGTGTCACACTCTCATCAGCCCTGACTCAACTGGAGCCTGCCATAGAAGTATCTCTCAAGGAGGCCTGTCTAGGTGTCTCGAACATGGAACCCTGTAGGTCGGCCAGATCCTCATAAATAGCCTCATCTCGCATCTCAAGTTGCTCCTCATCTGTCTCGACCTTGGACTCAGTAGCATCAACATCAACCCTAGAATCATCTACAGTGGTAGCTGGAGGCACCTTAGCACATGCTGGAATATCAACACTCAGATTATATAGGATCTCCACCGTACCAAATAGTGAACTAAAATCTGTTGACTTCAGATGGTCCACATCCTTCCTCATCTTAGAAACATCGGCTTTCAAAGCCGTCACCGCATCAGTAACACCCTCTCCTCTCTCACAAACCTCTACTCTCGATGTGAGGGCATCAATAGAAACCTGAGAGGTGTTAGTGCAGCAGTAATAGATCTCTCAATCATCCAAGGAACCACAGCCTCTAGTCGGGAAGCACGCGCATCGGTAGAATGGGCTAGGTACCCCATCTTGAGAAGCATGCCCTAGGTGATCGGAGTCCTCGAGGCAGTAGCACCAGTAGTAGATCTAGGGGGCGGGGGAGCACCAGAAGAACTCAGGGTCTCAGAAGGAGTGGAACTAGAAGTACCTGAAGGCCCGGAGGCCGGAGTAGGCAAGGCTACCTCTGCAGGTAATGTATAGATAACAACCTCCGAGGATTTATCCACTGGGCTCCTCTCCTCCTATCAGCCTCGTCCTGTGTGTACTCAGCTTCTATGCTCCAGACGTCGATGGATGATGTGGGTGTAACCTTAACATCTCTCTTCTCATCACGAGGAACTCCGGCCCGACGATATAACTCTGTGATTAGTACTGGAATGGGAAGGGACGTCTGGCGTTGCTTAGCCCCCATGGCCATCTCTTGCTTGATAATCAATCCCAAATTCAACTGCTTCATGGCTATGATAGACCTGAGACAGGCTGCCTTTGGGTGGCGAAGAATGGACTCATTCTGCGATGACATGACTATGCTGCTGATGAATCCAAACCAGTACCGAGCTGCTATGTTTAGGTCCTTCTTCTCGATAGGCGCTCCAACCTCAATCCACCTCGGGGTGGTGTTAGAAATCAGGGGCTAGCCAACCCTTTAGGTCATCCAAAGTCTTTGCAGTAGTTGTACTCCGGTACTCATGTATGAAATCCATAGCATTGTCAAATACATCGTTAATATCACCGCTATTGTATCCAATCTTCCTCCCTCGGACCATCACAAACACCACTGGCCTAAAGGCACTAGCCTTATTCTTCCCATGAGGTACTAGATCACTGTAGGTAGCATAAAATTCGCAGACCCATATGGGAATTTATGGGCCATGGGCCTGGTAAAGATCTCGAATATGTGGAACCAGGAAGTGTCCCACACATCTAGATGCCTGTCCACTACACAATCTGTGGACAATCTCTTCTCTTCTAAGATAGTCCTCAATCACTCCGCCTTTAACCAATTGAGTAATCGGGGAGGAGGACATTGAACTAGTGGTGCTGGAACCACCATCAGTACTGGAGCTGGCACTAAATCTGAAGCAGGAGGGGTCGGCTTCGAAATCCTAGATGGATCATGACGAGTTTTGGAACAAAGCTCTGCTCATCGGGCCTGTAATAACTGATTATCCTAAGGCTTAGAGAATGAAACCTGATAATCAAATGACTCTCCCTGACTACTGGAGTTGTACTTTGGTGTCTCAACTATGGGCGTTTTGCCCTTTCCCTTGCCTCCCTTTGGATGTCACATCTTGCCCTTTACGTTGGAAGTAGCTGATTCCTCATTTATTACAATCCCTCGTGCCCGTTTTCGAGGCGGCATGCCATTATCATTAAGTTTGTTCTAGCCATTACTGCAAATCACACCGAAAAATGTTTAAAAAAATTCATGAAAAATGTAGAAATTTAGTTGCAGAAAGACTTGCCGAACCAGTCGCCGAGTCACCTAGGCGAGCCAGATCGGGCTCGCTGAAAGTACCAGCACAAAAATTTTCAAAACTCAAGATAGGTCGGCGATGTTCAGAGCCATTCGGTGAATTGCCGACACTAATCGGTGAGCTAAAAGTAGCCCGCCGAAAGTTACAACATATTTTAAGTGTTAGGGACGCAGAAAGGGCAATCAAGAGGATCTTTTGGTGAGTCACCGAGTGCAATCGGCGAGCTCAAGTATCTCGCTGAAGGATACAAAATGAAATGAACAAAAATTGGAAATTAAAGGCGATCTGAGGGGAACTTCGGCGAACTGCCCAACCAGTTGGCGAGCTCGACGTAGCTCACCAAACGGCCCAATGTGCCATTTTTCAACCCTATTTCTCAAAATAAGCCCGCAGCCTCCGAATTCAAAATAAAACACAAAAACCTTTCAATTAAGGTCAGACTCATACGACCCATGCCTTGAGGGTACTCAGACTTCCCCCAATTTGATCAAAATTGACCATTTGATGACTTTTGCCCTTAAAAATGACATCAAACGCTCCATCATTGGAAAAATTACGTCATTTAGCACAATTTGGGGCTACTTAGACTTTTCCCCACTAGACCCAACACATTTATACCACAACCCACCAATTTAGAACCGATTTTAACAAACAAGACACGAGAATCGATCAATTTAAGGACTTAGACATTTATTTCAACAAATTATGGGCAATCCAACATTCAAACACGATCATAAAAATTATCCAACACAAAACAACAACAAATTTACCTATTGCATTTGATTTCAACAACACATTTCAAGTATAGGGTTCGAAAAACCAACATGTATGCCGAAATTAGAATTTGAATAGCTAGGTGGCAAAGTTCCCCAATTCTGAGCATGACTCCACACAAAAATGTGGGTCAAAGCAATAAAATATGCAAGATCAAAAGTTGGGTGAGAGGGTAAGAGAGTAGGAAAAAATGAGAGAAGATGAAGTATTTTGAAATTTTAAACCATTTGGCCTTGAAAATCTTTTAGTTCATGGCGCCTTCCGCAGACTAAGTCATTCTCGCTGACCCACTCGGAAATGCGTCGAGTGGTATTTAACCTCGCCGAGTTTTATAGGAATCCCAACAATTTAGGGGTTCAAACAACAAACAAAATCAGGCTCGCCAACCTGTTCAATGAGTCACCGATTAAGCATTTAGCTCGCCAAGTTTTAGAGAGTTCCCCTTCAAGCTTGGTGGTTCCAATATCGGTCCAAGTCGAGGCTCACCGACCTGTTCGGAGTGTTGCCGACTAGACTTTGGCTCGCTAATCTACCCATTTTCCAACACTTTCACTTTTCAACCTGCACATTCAACACCCGTTATTAAAAATTAAAAACTAAAACATTAAAAACTTGGGTTGCCTCCCAAGAAACGCCTTAGTTTACCTCATGGCACGACGAAAATACCCTTTTAAGGATCATTCTTCGGGTTCGCCAAGGAATCACTTGGCAAGCCCCCTTTTGGCCTAGGGTTCAAATGAGAAGAAATTTGACCCATTTCGGTCTCCAACTGCTTGATTGACACAAAATGGGAGGTGACCACTTTATTTAGTGTAGAGACATCCTCCTTCATATCTTTCAACACCTTGTCCGACCCTTCAACTTTGTTTAGAATACGTGAAAGCATGTCTTCTGTATGAACATTTTCAGACTCCTTGGGCTTTTGACGCTCATGGAGTGGGACATACCTATCCTTGTCATCCTATCTTTCCTTCCAAGTGGCGTTACAATCACGCCAATATTTGTCACGGTCTCTCCATCCCTCATCTCTAATCCAACCTAGGTTTCCACCTGGCCTTAGATAGTTTTGGTGATATCCACTGATGTGCCGCAAAATCTTGGCACATTTTATACTTGAAAACTAAGGATTAATACTAATATTGAGTGTATTTATGTGGATATAATGTGTCTGGTAGTGTTTGTACAGGTGAAACAAGTGGAAGTGAAAGAAGATAGAAATGAAGAAAAATTAGTGAAATTTGGAAGTAAAGACCACGAACGACCTCACGGGCCGTGGTCTTCACCACTAATCGTGGGGATACTCCTAGAGTTGAACTAGTGCTGAGGGGCAGAGGAGCTAAAAGAGAATTAAACCAAGTGAAGACCACGAACAACCTCATGGGTCGTGGTCCTCATAACGGTTCATGGTGAGAGTCGTGGAGATGGTCCAGTAAAGGTGCAATGAAAAGCTAAAAGAGAATTGAACCAAGTGAAAACCACAGACAACTACATGGATCGTGGTCATTGCCATGAGATGTGGTGGTGTATGTGGTGATGATCCAGTGAAGAGACATTATAGAGTTGAAGAGGGAATTGATTAAGTGAAAACCACAAACAACTACACGGATTGTGGTCATTGTTACTAGTCGTGGTGGTGTCCGTGGTGATTATCAAACTGTATAGGCCTTGAAGAACCTGTGTTGGGTGAGTGCAAGTGAAGACCACAAAGGGCTTCACGGACCATGAAGCCCTTGATAGGTTGTGGAGGCAGTCATGAAGTGTCCGACAGTTCAGTCTTACTTCGAGTAGGTCTCTTTTTAAAACACTTTATTTGAATTAATTATTTCGTTTTTAGTATCTATCTCGTCTTATCTGGAATGAAGAACAGAGTTTCAAATATTCTTAGCTTTTGGTTTTTGACATTAAAAATTGAATCAAGTTTGTAGTTGAATTTCTATTTCTTGAATTATCAAACTGCTTATCGATTTGCTTATTTTCGTAAGTATTTTCTCATCATGTTTTCATTATATTCTTCTATATGTTTACGTGAAATCATGAGTGGCTAAATACCACAACTGGGATTGTGGGATCTATGACGTAAATCTAAGTGCAATTTCGTAAAATGAGTGAAAGGCGAATTACATTTGCAAAGTATAATTTAGCTTTCATTATTCATGTATTCTAATGAGTGCATGCATTAGGGTGAGCCTGTATTTGTCATTTGTTCGAGAGAAAAATGATAGTTAGGAAAAAGCTAAATTAACTTGAAGAAATGGAGTCAAAGTTCAAGTTTGAGAGAAAAGAACTTTAACATTATTATAAGTGAGGGTAAAATTTGTAACACTCTTTGACTGAGAGGACTTGGTGAAAATTATCTGATTAGATTGAGAAGTATCAGATATAATTAGCTCGCATGTATTTTGTAGAAATAAATTGCCTAAAACTCAACTACAGGAGAACATTAGATGCAACGTTATAGGGAACACAATCCTAGTTTCATTTAATTATCAAAACAACTTTAGAACTGATTTTCTGTTAATTGTTAAATTAAATCTTAGTTAACAACCTTGGTTACTAGAGCTTTATCGCTAAACCCATTTTACTTTCCATAATTATTTCTTTAGGAAATAATAACGACATTTGAGTAAAACGCGACAGTGAAATCATTTCTGTAAAGAAATTCACTACGGGATCGACCTCAACTCACATTGAGTTTTATAAGTTGATTTTGACCGGTTATACCTCTTAATTGAGGTGTAAGTTTGGACGTATCAAATTTTGGCGCCACTGCCGGGGAATTTCAATTCATAAGTGGTTTACTAGCTTTTATTTGAAGTTTAGTTATTTTTCCTATTTTACGTCTTGCTCTTTGTATATGTCTCTTTCAGGTGAGTTCGACTGTGTCTGCCAAATACCAAAAGTAAGTGAGCCATATTGATCCCATACGACCCAGAACTTCGGAAGTCAATTCGCAAAATGGTGAATGCACAAAAACATGAGGCTCAGAGGCAAAGAATGGGACTGGAAGCCGAAACCGTTGCAAGAGGTATTCAGCAGAATGTTGTGAACACCCTACCTAGGGTGGTAGAAGAAAACATAGCAGTGGATGAGATCATTCCTCCCCACCGCCAACCAATAGCCCCAGTTGGTAGAGCACATCATCCATCTCAGACGTTTTATAAAGAGGATGACTTAGACTTGGATGGAGCTGGAGCCAGAAGAGTGATAGTGTTACCTGCACTACCTCCAGGTATGAAATTCACAATCACCAGAACTATGATTCAACTACTGAATCTGAAAGGTACGTTCAACGGTGGAGCTGGTGAGGATGCGAATCAACATTTGATGAACTTTGTAGCGATATACAAATCGCAAGAAATTCCTATGGTTAGCCGGACAATAATGAAATTGAGGTTGTTCCCATTGTGTCTTACTGGGGAGGCAACCAATTGGTTAAATAAGATGCCTGATGACTCAATCAGGTCTTGGACTGAGCAGAAAGAGTCCTTCTTGGAACGATTCTTTCTGGAATCAAATGAGCTACTGAGGAAAGATAACACAAGTGCCCATAAATAGTTACCATGAGAAGCGATGTATGACACCTAGTGGGGATTCAGCCAAAAACTGAAGAAGTGTCCAAACCATGGTCTCACTGAGAGATATCTAATACATGATTTCTATAGATCTTTGAATTGTGTTACTAAACCTGTTGTTGATGCAGTGTGTGGAGGATCATTCATGAGGAAGCCATTCTCAGAGAGCATGCAGCTGATGAACGAAGTGTCTAAGAATATTAGGGAATGGTACACCAGGGATGCAAAAGTAGGAGATCTTGGGTTCACTTTTGAACTCTCAGCTGAACAAATGAAAAGAGAGGAAGAAAGGGATCAGGATATGGCACACATGAGGACCCAGATAGATCTACTCACGAATCATATTGTTGCAAGTTCTAAAAACGTAAATGGTGTATGACCTCCAAACATTTATGAAGATCAGGATATTGATCTAGATAACGAGGCTAAATACTTGGGCAACCAAGGAGGTTTCTGGAATTATAACTCAGGAAGCCAAGGTTACAATTCTGGAAATGCAGGTCGGAACTACCCAAGGGAAGGAGAGTATGATAGGCCAGCAAACAGAGAGCAGGGAAACTGGCAAAAATGGGTACAGAAATGCTCGCAGTGGTGTGTATGTGACCCCAGGTAATAGAGATCGGGCAAGTGGTAGTTCCAGTGGGTCTAAGCTGGAAGACATGTTGGCCAAGGTGCTCCAAAAAGTTGAGTCAACTGATGCAGGAGTGAAGGAGATGAAAGGTGATTTCTCCAATACGAGTCAACTGGTAGACTCTCACACCACCTCCATTAAGCAAACAGATCAGCAGTTGGGGCAGCTTTCAGCATCACTAAATTAAAGGAAGAATGGGTGGCCTATTGATATTATTCAAAATCCTAAGAAGGATGGGAATTGCATGGCTATCACTACCAGGAGTGGTAAGATTTCTAATGACCCATTTATGCATGTACTAAGAATGAATAGGTGGTGGAGCAAACTGGAAGGAGGAGACCAAAGTTGAACATGTAGATGACTAGAACGACACTCAGCCAATAGCGAAACAAATAAGAGCAACGAAGAAATGAGTTGAGGGAACTATGCCTTTACATCATATCCCAAGACCACCTTCTCCTTTCCCTCAAAGGCTTAAAAATAAAGTCGAAGATGGGAAACTTGGGAAGTTCATCACCATGCTGAGACAATTGTCAGTGTTCATACCATCGTTTGAAGCCCTAGAGCAAATGTCAGGATATGCCAAGTTCACGAAGGACTTGGTCATAAAGAAAAGAGCTGTAAGTATTGATTTTACTGATAATGTTCATCAGTACAATATTATTTCTACTAGATCTCTGGTACAGAAGAAGAAGGATCCGGGTGCATTCACCATTCTGTGCACAATCGGATCAATCGAATTCGCAAAGGCCTTATGTGACTTAAGGGCTAGTATAAACTTGATTTTGTTTGCCATTTACAAGCAACTGGGTTAGGAGTTCCAAAATCCACATTAACGAGGTTGATGATGGCATAGGTCGGTAAAGCGACCTGTGGGCATCTTATGTGATGTACTCGTTAAGTGGACACTTTCATCTTTCTGGCAGACTTCGTGATCTTGGATTACGAAGTGGATTTTGAGGTTTCCATAATCTTGAGAAGACCATTTTTAGCCACAGGACGAGCATTAGTTGATGTCGAGAGCTGAGAGTTGAAATGCAGGCTCAACAATGAAGAGGTAAAGTTTAAAATTTGCATGTCCATGAAGCAGCCTCAAGACATAAATGTGGTGTCGGTAATAGAAGTTGCTGATGAAGGAGAGCTTGGAGAGACTATTGAGAAGAGGATGGTTGTCGAAACATTAGCAGTTGTGTTAATGAACTTTGAACCTGGTTTCCAGTCTGACTATGTAAAGATCGTGAGTGCTTTGCAGGGAAAGGGAGCATAATCTTATTCTACAAAGAAACTGGACCTGGATTTGAAAATAGGCCAACTCCTCCAGCAAAACCATTCATTAAGGAGACACCTGTACTGGAACTGAAATAATTACCTAGTCACCTCATGTATGTATTTTTGGGTACTAACAACACTTTGCATGTGATCTTGGCTGCAGATTTGAATGAAGATTAGGTTCAAGATGTGATAAAAGTGTTGATAAGATACAAAAGGAATATTGGGTGGACCATTGCTGACATTACCGGGATAACTCTAGGTATATACACCCATAAGATCCAACTTGAGGAGGACTGCAACCCAAGCATTGAACACCAACGGAGGTTAAACTCACAAATGCATGGGTGGTGAAAAAGTAGATCATCAAGTGGTTAGATTTTGGGGTGGTGTACCCCATTTCTGAAAGACACTGGGTCAGCCCAGTGCAATGTGTGCCCAAAAAGGGTGGTATGATAGTGGTTGCGAACATAAAGAATGAGTTGGTCCCGCAAAGACCAATCAGTCACTGGATGGCGAGAGTGCATGGACTGCAGGAAGCTAAACAAGTGGACCTTGAAGGATCACTTCCCAATACCATTCATGGACCAGATGCTTGATAGGTTGGCTGGAAAAAGGTGGTACTGTTTCTTAGATGGATACTCTGGCTAAAACCAGATATCAATTGCTCCTGAAGATCAGGAAAAGACAATCTTTACATGTCCTTATAGCACCTTTGCATTTAAACGCATGCTATATGGACTATGTAATGCACCAGCAACTTTCCAGAGGTGTATGATGTCTATCTTCTCAAACATGGTGGAGGAAACTCTGGAGGTATGCATGGATGAGTTTTCAGTGGTAGGTGATACCTTTGATGACTGTTTGCTCAATCTTAGCAAAGATTTACAGAGATGCGAAGAGGCTAATCTAGTGCTGAATTGGGAGAAGTGCCATTTCATGGTCAAGGAAGGCATAGTCCTTGGTCATAAGGTGTCACAAAAGGAATTAGAGATCGACAAGGCCAAAATTGAGGAGATTGAAAAGTTTCCTCTGCCTATCTGTGTGAAGGGTGTTCGAAGCTTCTTAGGACATGTCGGATTCTATAAGCATTTCATCAAGTAATTCTCGAAAAATGCACACCCCTTGTGCAAGCTTTTAGAGAAGGAGGTGAAATTTACTTTTTATGAGGCATGTCTCAGAGGCTTTGAATGCCTGAAGGAGAAGCTGATTTCTGCCCCAGTGTTCATTGGCCAAGATTGGGCTTAACCATTTGAGGTAATGTGCGATGCTAGTTGTACTGCGCTAGAAGTTGTGGTAGGTCAAAAGCGCAACAAGATGTTCCATCCGATCTATTATGCTAGCAAGTCACTAAATGGAGCACAACAAAACTACGTAGTTACTGAACAAGAACTACTGGTTATGGTGTATGCTTTCAAAAAATTCAGAGCTTACTTGTAGCTCTAGGGTACTAGAATGATAGTCCACACGGATCATGCAGCTCTAAGATACCTCATGGCAAAGAGAGATGTCAAGCCAAGGTTGATCAGATGGGTGTTGTTAGTGACTTGATGCTTGAGGGGCTGACATTTCAGGAAAGAAAGAGGTTCATGCATGATGTGGGTAAGTATTTTTTTGATGAACCTTATTTGTACAGGGTGTGTGTTGATAATATCATCAGGCGATGCATCCCTGAAGTTGAGATGTTACACATGCTAGAGTCCTGTCACTTCTCTCCAGTCGGTGGCCATCATGAAGGCGCTCGAACAGCCCGCAAGGTACTTCAGTTTAGGTACTACTAGCCCAAAATTCATCAGGATGCAATGGATATAGTGAGGAGTTGTGATGTGTGCCAGCGTGAAGTAGCCTTATCTCGGTGCCACAAGCTACCCATGACACATATTCTGGAGGTGGAGTTGTTTGATGTGTGGGGAGTTGATTTCATGGGCCTATTTGTGAGCTCCTACGAGAAGAAGTATAATTGGTGGCAGTGGACTATGTGTCAAAATGGGTTGATACAGTTGCTTTGCCTGAGAATGATGGCAAGAGTGTTGCTAGCTTTCTGAAGAAAAATATCTTCTCAAGGTTTGGCACACCTAGATCCATTATCAATGATGGCGGTTCCCATTTTTGCAACAAGGTATTCAGTGCGCTTCTGCCTAAATATGGGGTTAAACAGCACAAAGTGGCAACACCTTATCACCCACAGACGAGTGGTCAAGTGGCGGTGTCCAATAGAGAAATAAAGGCGACTCTGGCTAAAACAGTTAATGCCAACAGGACAGATTGGGGACGAAAGTTAGATGATGCTCTATGGGCATATCAGACAACTTTCAAGATGCCTATTGGTATGTCTCCATATCAATTGAAGTTTGGAAAGGCATGTCATTTACCGGTTGAGCTTGACCATAAGGCACTCTGGGCTTTGAAGAAGCTAAATCTTAGTTGGTGTGAAATAGCAAACCTGATACTGGATTAGATTAATGAGATGGATGAGTTCTATTTGAGAGCGCATAAGAGGTCTGTACTGTACAAGGAGAGGATGAAGTTGTATCATGAAAAACATATTGAGAAAATCACCTTCACTCCTGGTGATTTGGTGTTACTTTTCAACTCCAGACTTCGTCTGTTTTCGGGAAAGTTGAGATCCAAATGGTCTGGACCTTTTAAGCTAACACAGGTGTTCTAGTCGGGTGTTATTGAGCTTGAGAATGACAAGGGTGAAAGGTTCAAGGCAAATGGTCAGTGAATCAAGGCATACTTGGGTGTTCTAGAAGAAGTGAAAATAGTGGAGAAATGTAAGCTTGATGAAGTCTGAGTAATTTAGTGACTTGCGTCGCACCGCGACGTTAAGTTGTGTGTTGCTTGGGAGGCAACCCAAGATTGTAATTGTAATAGGTACTTTCCATTTTTCTCATTTTTCTTTGTTTTTATACAGTCACTGTGTATTGATGTGTGCAGGAAAGACTTGAACTACAAACTGCAGAACTGGTGCAGGAAGCCCTTCACGAGCAGTCCAACGGGCCGCGGTGCCCTTCACGAGTAACTACACGGCCCGTCACAAGCACCAACTTCAGATGAGGCTACTGGAAATTGCAAGAAAAAGTTCACGAGATGGTTCACGGTTCGTCAAATTTGGTACGAACCGTCTAGCCTCTCGTGAACCTCAGGTAAGTGTTGCTTTGCTAAGTTATGTGCATGAACCCCTATACGGACCATGGTGCCCGTCACGGGCAACTTCACGGTCCATCGTCCGTAACCTAGAAGGTCTAAAACCCGACTCGACCCACACATTTTAAAGGATTATGATGCAATGTATTTAGTTCTTTTCAAGCGCTAAGGTTCAAATTTCTCACATTCTCTCTTCCATAACGGTTACACATAATATAAAAAATAAAAGATAAGGGGTTTTCAACATCCATCGATTCTACAATTCTTCGTAAATTCGAAACCCTAATCTCTTGTGTCAAGAACTTCAAGTCAAAGTTCATCTTACTCTTTGGGCGAATTTTTCTATTATTTTCAAGTAAGTCACTTCATAGCTTGTTATAAGTTTGATCTTGTCTAAAAACAATTTCGTATAATTATGTGATGAATTATCTTGGTTAGTATTGGATTATTGTGGGTTAGTGTGAATTGGGTAAATTTGATGATTTTATTGTGTCTATGATGAGGGTATGTACGTATTAGATGAATATTGATTCTTGTTGGTATTTTGTTTGATGAAAGTTAGTGGTGTTAGTAGTCACGTTATGATCCTGTGTTAAAATGGGTGTAACACGTCCTATAGTGAAGTCAGGGGAGACAATGACTTAATGATTGGCCAAGTGTAAGACCACGATAGGCTTTACAGATCATGGAAGCCTCTACGAGCCGTGAAACCACTCGTGGACCACACTTGGGCATTCACTACAACCACTAGATATGTTCACGAGAACTATCACGAACTTTGGTTCACTCCATGGGTCGTACAACTATTCTTAAAAAATACTTGGGTTTAACTGTTATTGCACACTAATACTGTCTTCAGTCCATGTGCGGTTTCACGGACCGTGGTACTCACCATGGCCCGTGTAGCTTCTCTATAAAATAAAATATATATATATGATACTTTTATTTTTATTTTAGCTTTGTTTTCTGTATTTTTTTATTTCTTTTCTTCTTTTCTTATTCCGTGGCCCTTCCCAATAATAGATTGGGTGACGACTTTCTTAAGGCAAGGTGTCACATTGTAATTACACAAGGAAAGTCTGAGTACCCGATAGTGTGTCATTTTATTGATTTGTGTATTAATGGGTTTTGTATTACTCAGGTATTATGGCTCCCCAAAGAAATAATGCAACCAAACATTCCTCATTGATTGCTTCTCAATCAGAAGGTCATGATGCGTTTGAATCTAGAAGTTCCGAGGTTCAAATAAATACCTTCATTAAGGAGCACTCACCTCGTGCTTCTAGATCCCAGACAACGAGGGCAATTCACTATAACACTCCTTTCCAGTCTGAAGAGGAAGGTAGTTGTTCTGGTAGCGGTGAGGAATCCGATAGCCAGTCTAATGATGGTTCGTGAGGTAGTGAAGAGTCCACTAGCGTCTCTCAGAAAGATGCAACCACACCTCCACCTGCAGTAAACATAGAAGTTGAATCTGAAGCATAGGAAGAGGCAGGTGTTGTAGGAGAATATGAAGACATCACCAATGATTACACCATGGTCCTATATAATAACATTCATGAAGTTGATCCCGCAAAGAGACAACAACTAATTGATTGTTTCCATTCTATGTGGACTGTGAATAGGTCTGAAGAGTTCTTTAATAATGGAACTGTGACCAAGTCTGGCGGTTTCAAGAAGAAACCAATCATGCCTGAGACCAGAGTGGTGGTAGCTGATATCAAATCATTCCTCAACATTTACCAGATTTTTCAGTTTCATCAATCTAACTGGATGAACAACGCACTTGGCGAATATTCTAGCCTCCTGACCTGAGAGTTTTATTCGTCTTATGCAGCAACATTGATGAACTTTGTTGATGACACTGAGACAACTAATCGAGGGCAGAATGGAATTGCCAGTACTTGGGGTCCACTCAACTCAATTACGGTTCGGGGTAAATCTATAAACATCTCAGAGGCTACTATCAACAAGATGTTGTATGGCCTGGAATACACAGTACTAGTTTCAGTTGGCCTTTCTGAGGGAAAATATCATGCGGTCACCAGTATAACTAAGATGGAGATTCAGAGTTCTCGAGAGCGGGTATTGCGCTAGATTGTGAAGTAGATTGCATTAGAGAGGGAGAATGCAGCTTGGGTTACAGGAACACCAACAATCATCACTAAAGCTTCATTGTCATTTCCAGCCAAGGTTTGATGGGCAGTTGTCCGTGCGCAATTGAGACCTACAAGTAATGATAACACCTTGTCTCCCTCACTGGCTTCATTAGTAGCTTCCCTCATGGCTGGTTACCCAGCAAATGTGGGGCAGATCATAGCGACTGAGATGAGAGACAAGACATTGAATGAGAGAGTCCGACTTCCATTTCCCTGTCTTAGGGAAATTGTGTCAACAAGCAACCATTCCCCCAAATAGGCTAGTTGATAGATAGGGTGAGGTATTTAGACTCACCCAGGCGTCTAAAATCAAAGATGTCGCTAACCATCTCCTTGGTGCGAAATCTAGGGTTATGGGTTCTTTGGCAGTTGTTCCTCATGTACCAATTGACATACCACATGTAGAAAAAGGGCCCAAGCAAGGAGAGTCATCACAACCATCTATAAAGGCACCACCACCAGCATCAACCTCACAGACTCCACGTACCTTAGTCACTATTCCTATACTATTCCTTGAAAAATAGGTTGCAGATCAGCGCGAGACCAGGACCTTAGTCGACCAGATTGTAAACCTAATGCCCCATATAATAGAGCGAGATGTGTTAGATGAGATGTGGAAGTAGATGACTGTCTTAAAATACATGATGGATGGTTTGGAGATCCTTGTCCAGGATCGAGTGCAGGCTGGCGGTTCAGTCAACCCTGAAGATTTCAAGACACAATTGGCTGAGATGCGAGCTCAAGTTTCTAAACTGGCTGAAAAGCCAGTCCAGGTGCCCACTTTGGTCATGACAAAGTCCTTGATGGAATTGCTCAGTCCGGCACCCTCCACTTAATCACTTGACGATGTTTGGGGGGAACTCCCAAAAAGCAAATCTGGCAAGAGAAAGGAAAATGATGGATGATTTGATGATGAGATACCAGCTGACCTGTCCAAAGAATAAAGAAGGCAAGAAAAGAAAGTCCGCAAGGAATCGAAGAAGGAAGCTAGAGAAAAAGAAGCACTTGCGCAACAAAAGCGAGATGCAATGTTAGTTGGCACTTCTGGTAGCGAAGCATCTGTTGCAGTTAGTGGTGGCCAGCTTGAGTCTAGGCTAGTTTCTGAGATGGTACCCGTTGATAAGGGTGAAAATGCTAATCCGGCTACCGGCGCCTATAGCGCCGTAGGTATGACCCCTCCTCATAGCCCCATTTTGTTTTTCTAGATTGACTTTGAGGGCAAAGTCTTTTTTTTTGGGCAGGGGGTGGTAAGCAACCTGCCATTCTAGCTGTTAGGATGAATGGAGGTTGACTCTGTGTTTATTGTGAATATTCTATTGGTTTTGTTTTTGTTGTGATAAGAATATGAAGTGTTTGTGTTCAGCTTTGCAGCATCTAGTCTGTGAAAAATGAGGACCTTAATTTGAAATATTACTGTTAGGATCTTTAGATGACATCTTAGATACTTACATGTTGAATATTGCTAGTCTGATAAACAAATTGGTGAACCAAGAAACTGGAGAATGTAGTCATGTGTGATGTGTGTGTGAGTTTTGCTCGAAGTCTAATGCTAGGAGTAGAAACTAAAACTTGCCCGAGTAGTCTTGCTTAGATCTGAGAATAACCGGATAGGAAAGGATCGGTAGGCCATTTTTGCTAAGCCATTAAAAAGCCAAAAACAAAACAACCAAAAAATTTTTTTATCACTTGAACCCAATTTGTGCCTGAAAAATCAGTTTTTGTTCTTACCCATTAAATATCATATCATTGGGTCTCTGAAGATACGATGTCACAACTCAGGATAAAAGCCTAAGTTGAGGGTGATTGCAATACGAGCAGAAAGAAGAAGTGAAAAAAAAGGTTCAATCAGTTAGTTGAAAACATATAAAAAAAGAGAAGAAAAAGAAAAACAAGAGAAAAAGAAAAAGAAAAAATGGCTGCTGAGATGTATTGAAATGAAGAAAAAGAGGGAATCATTCAAAAAGCATTGTGTGCAAATGAAACTTTGGAGAACCAAGGGATTAGTCACTCACAAACCCAACTATCCATTCCCTAGCCTAAGCCTATGTTACAAGACGATAAAGTCCTACAATGATCCTATTCCGGGTGATTGAAAGATAGAGCGTAGAAAGCAAGGTCAAGCCTATGGTAGTTTGTTTTTAATGTTAGAAGTCCTTTGAGAGTGCGAGCGTAGAACTTAGTCCAAAATTATCATGAGTGAGGGACTTCTTTAGTGTGAGGACACAGTGATTGCATTTGAGAGTAGATTATGTCAGTTGATAGTTCAGAGGCATAAGCATGGTCGACTGTGAGTAATGTGATGTCATATCTTGATCCTTGCATGTTAGATTGATGGTTTTGGATACAAATTGTGTTTGAGATGGCTGCTGCGTAGTTTCAAAAGTGTTTGAATGATTTGATGACTAAATGTATTGTTTTCTCATCACTTGAGGATAGGGGTGGGCATAAGTACCAGAAAACCAAAAAAGCAAACCAAACTAAACTAATTCGGTTCTTCGGTGTCGATTCTTCGGTTTTTTGGTTCGGTGTCGGTGTTATTTTTTTGGAAGTTTGATTCTTCGGTTCGGTGTTTGGTGTAAGGGTCTCAAAACTTCGGTGCACCGAAAAAATGAACTTTTATTTAAAAAAATTTAAAATCAAAAT
>JAJOOE010009871.1:0-44279 GCA_036250405.1 Solanum raphanifolium | reverse complement strand
TTTTTTGCGATTTTCGAATTTTGATACGGTTGTTCTAAAATTCGGGTTAGACCCATTCCCCACTCAATTTGACCCCCTAAATAAGAATATGAAGTCGAATTTCCGAAATCATGCACGGATTTTGAGATATATGGAAATTACAATTATAGGTGTTTCCGAAACACATTTTTGGGCATTTTTGGGGTCGTTTCAGGCGGTTTGCTCCTTCGTCATTCCCTAAAGTAGCTCCTCTAGGTGCATGGCTCTATCTGGTGAAGCAATTGAAGAATATTGGGCTTTATTGCCCACATTACTACTTCCCTACATGTTCTTTGGACACTCTCTCATGAAATGACTGTTCTAGCCACACCTGAAACAACCACTGGAGCCATCGCGACACATCCCTCAGTGGTTCCTACTTCATTAGCACATGCAGGAGGCTTACTACCCCCTTGTGGCCATACTACTTTGAGAATAGGTAGGTTTAGCTCTGAAATTCTTACTATTGTACTCACCTTTGTTCTTCGGCACAGGTGCACTAACAGATGAAGGAGCAGGTCCCTTTTGTTTCTGTTCGAAGGAAGACCAGTTCGCATTACTCTTTTACTGCCCGGACTCATTCCCTGATGTCTTAACCCTTTTATTCGTAAACTCTTTCTATCCCTCAGCTTGTCCTCCTCAACTTGTTGCACGTGGATCATTAGCCTTGCTATGTCCATATCCCCTATCAGCATAGTTGCCTTGCCTTCCTTGCTTGATAAGCAAGATAACCCAGCAACGAATAAACTCATCATGATCTTCATGTTAGCAACCATCTCCGGAGCATACCAGGAAAGTTGTATGAACTGTAGACTGTACTCATGAACGCTCAAAGAATCCTGCTTAAGAGTGAGGAACTATCGTACCTTTGCTTCTCTTAGGTGGGGAAACGCCCCAAGAAGGCCTCCTCAAAACAAGCCCAACTCACAAGTAGTGCACCCTCAGCTCGGTGTTCTTTCATTGAACAAACCTGACCCTAGCAACACCTTTCATTTGGTATGTAGCTAGTTCCACCCTCTCAGTATCAGTAATATGCATGATCTCAAAAACCTTCTGAAGCTCTTCAATAAAGTTTTATGTATCCTCAGCAACACTTGAACCTGTTAAGCTGGGTGGATTTATCCTTAAGAACTCATGGATCCTCAAAGTGTCAGCCACTTCCTGTTGATTCCCTCTCGTTTGCCCAACTTGATTGGTCACAACTTGGCTCAACATTTGGATAGCTTCATGGAATTCAACATTAGTGACCTCTCCTTGGGGTTGCACTTTTCGTGCATTAGGTACCCCTTGTTCATGTGGTTCAACATTTCTCTTAGTCAGATGACCTTTGACAACTCTCTGTGACGGCATGATCTGAAAGACACCCGCAAGAAACTTTTTAGAGATAAATTCTATCGCACGTAATGAGTATGAAAGAAGTTAGAAAATTCGTAAATATTGCAGCTTCCTAATTATAGATGTAGTGTGCTTCACACCGATAACTAGGACTCTACTGACATAGCTTCATAGACTATCTAGGACTCTTGAACTTTGTGCTCTAATACCTAGTTTGTCACGCCTCGAGCCTATACCTTGGGTAGGACTGACACTCGAGAACCATTGCTGGCTATAAGCGAACACTTGGCCTAGCTTACTTACTCAGCGGAAGACTTAAACAAAAGAATATGATCTAAAATGATGAACTCATGAAATAACTTAGAATGTCTTTAGGAGAAACATTCAACTAGCCAAGATGACAACTAAAGTCTCAAAACAGAAGCCAATAACAAAATAGTGACAAATGAATTAACTAACTATCAATCTATGAAGCCTCTAAAACTGGGAGGGATGTCGGGACAAGACCCCCGATCATCCTAACAACTGCAAACTACTAAAGCTATGTAAATAGGGGTCCTCCGAAAAGCAAGGAGGCCTACCACAAGACTCTGAATGCTCAACTGGATAAACAAAGCGCTGGATGTTGATCGATCCTGATTACCTGTATCTGCATCATAAAAAGTTACAGGCCAAAATGGCATCATTACATTGAATTTACGAGCATGCGATAGGAATATTAAAATAAGATATAAGCTTGAAAGAAACTGAAAGAACAAACCTGGTCTCAACTCAACTCAACTTATTTCAATATAAAGCAATAATGTAAATAAAATATAAAGAAAAACATTTAAAACATGAATCACAACTCTGTGTATTTAGAAATACCAAAGTAACTCTGAATATATGCAGGGATATAATATGAACTTTGGAATGTATATAAAATACAATTTACTACTGTCTATATAAGAATACAAAATATTTATGTCGGAGTTTCTCTAATCGACAACCATCACGTAAGGGATATTATGATGATACAACGTTTTGCCTCACGCGGCCAAGGACGTCATATACCTTACCGAGGGTATATAACCTGACTACTAAGTGGATCCACTAATATATGCTTAAAAGCACTAAGGAATCATCTAAAAAGTATGACCCTTTTCTACCTATAGTGTTTACATGTTTTATGGGGGCTGAGAGTTGTCTGAACTCTCCCTCATATTGGTGCTCAATACTACTCCCAAAATATAATACTAGCTCTTATGTTTAAACACATAACTTCATTCTTTCATTTGAGATAATTGCTCTAAACTTAGCTTAAAGGCTCATCTTGGTAATCAAAGTTTCCTCTCTTGCTTAATTGTGAAAACATATACTCTTTACTGAAAAACTAACTAAACGGCTCTTTTGGAAATCAAAGTTTCCTCTCTTGTTTAAATGTGAAAATATTTTTACTCTTTGGGAATATATAGTCTCGATATACTCTTTTGATGAAATGAACTTCAATCTTTACTCTTTACTTAACTTAAAACTCAAGTCTTAAAACAAACATAAAACATTTGTAAAAGACTTTTGGAAAACTCTATGAACTTTTGTTGACTTGACTCTTAAATTTCCTTGATTTGAATTATGGATTCAATGCTCATGATCTAGTGTTATGGATGATTTCATGTTGTTTAGACATACCTTATAGTGTAGAAATCAACTAGAAAACTTAGGTACGTTTCAAGGGAAATAGTACGGAAAGAAGTGGGAAAAAGTAGAAGACCCAGCGTCCCTGGCGCTCTGAGTGGTGCGGGGCGCTAGGGAAAAAACTTCAGAATTGAAGTTGCGGTGCACTGGCTTGCGCGGCCCCCCTGGGCCCCAACTACAAACATCTTATGGGGCGCTCTGAGTGGCTCGGCGCCCCATGCCCCTTCCCAGAAAATCCCCGATTTTTCTTACTCAATTTTTAACTCTAAATCCTCTAGATTCAGTTGGTTCTTTCCCCAAACACTTAGATTCGACTACATAATCAAAATATGAAAGAATCTACTCAAAACAACATTTAATTTCATGAAACTAACTGAAGAACTTCTATAAACTTCAACAATCAAGATTCAAATGAAACTTTCACCATATTCATCAAGAAGTCATAAACTCTTCTTTGAAGAACATAATTACACTGAATCAAATCATGATTAGCATGTGGGTGAACTAACCAAACACTATGTTATCACATACCTCGTAGGGATCAACCCTTTGAGAAATCCTAAAGAACGATGAACTTTGTCTCTTTCTCCTCTTTTCTCCTCTTACGTTCTTTTTCTAAAAACCCTAGCGTGAAATCTTTGAGTGCGTAAACTGACCAAATTCATTTTAGACCCCTAATTAATTACCAAAAATGAAATATTTTAATTGGGTAGTGAAAATACCATAATACCCTTCTAAAATCCGATTTTGACTTTCTTTATTTAGACAACCCAACTTCAACTAGGCATATCTCACTCATACAAACTCGATATTGCGCAAACTCAACGGTGTTGGCAAGATAATTCAAAGATATTTCCTACGGTATCTTGTATCACACCTAACTCATCCTGAGATAGGAGTAATGCTCGGTTGAAGTTGAACCAAAACTCATACTTAACTTAATTTTGTCAAATTTCCAGATTTTTCAATCTTTACAAAAAAAACTCTTTCTTATTCTAGTTCCTTCTTGTTGCGTGGTGTTACAAGGAGTGTAGGGTGCTTCACCCTATACTAAGACAATAGATTCATGACAGTAGAGACATAGAGGTCCATAATACACAATCAGATACTAGAGTGATTTGTATAGGCAGACAATTCAAAAAGTGGCATCCTACCAACAAAGCGTTCCCAATGCAGATTCAAGGGGAACACATAGATAATGTTACATACATGAGAACTAACAATTTCTTTGATATTCTTAATGATGAAGTTACAATTAATGAGGAACAAAAAAACAAGCACCCCTCAGCCGGTACCTCAAGGAAAAAATGGGATATAGTCAAAGAAAATGAGCAACGTACAAAAGACAAAAAATTTGTGATCAGGTGACTACCTAATAATGGATTTCCAAAGAATTTGAACCAAAGTAGCAGGAAAGAGAAAATCATTAGGACAATAAAGACATCAAGGTGAGTAATCCAGGAGAAAATATTGTAGAGAAGGATGCAATCGTAGATCCAAGTGGGCCTGTAAGAGAAAATCAATTATTCTCAGGAGCTACTGAACACATAGGGAAGGGGGAATGGTTTTTTATAATGTTATATTAGAGACCGGGGGAAGGGATCTACAAGGGATGTCTGATCATATTGCCCCCTGCAAGTGAAAAAAGTGATAAAAAAGTTCGTGATTGTAAGGGGATATTTGAAACATTACCAAACCTATGCATTGACAAGGGGGTCAAGACAGTGAAGAGACCATTATTTTTGCCCAGAATCCTGAAAAATACATTAATGTAGGGGAGGGAGATGCTAGTGCCTCTTCAAATGATAACTGAAGGTGATTTTCAATAAGGTCATGATTCATACTAGCATATAGAAGAATTGGAGGGGAGTGTCAATGATACAACAAATAAAACTTTACATGTTGGGAGATCAGCACCAATGGAAGCACTGCATGCTTTGGTATCTCACCAGGAAGGGAAACTGATACCAGCAGAGCACTACTCAATGAACTTAGTTAAAGAAGCTAGTGGTGGTAAAGATATAGAAGAATATTTTGAGGGAGAAAATGAATCTAACATGTTACAAGTATGTAAAGAGGCAAGCTTATCCTCTAAGTTACTAACCAGAGAAAGAAAGGGTAAAAGCAACAGAGATAGAACAAGTACCATACCTTTAAGAGTGTAGGCCAAAAGAGGGGTTGAATCAAGTTTCAAATGAATTATAAAGCTCTATTTTGGAATATTAGTCTATTAATACTCTACAGACCTTTCGAAGAGTTCAAATGATACATAGACATCATAAGTTATTGTTGATTGCTTTAATGGAACCGTTTCAAGATTCTAGGCATATTCAGAGGTATAAAAGAAGACTAGGGATGAATTATGGTAACTACAATTTTAATGGTCAAATTTGGGTGTTTGTTAGGGAGAATGTTTAGATACGTGTTATATCAGATTTAGAACAAAAGTTGACTTTGCATCTTACACCAGAGAAAGGTGCCCAAATCCTTGCATCTCGTATATATGCTAAGAAGGCTGCTCCTCTAGGAGGATATTTTCTATATTAGATAGGATTTTTCTTTTCCATGTATGACTATGGAGATTATAATGTGATATTGGGTGAGGAAGAAAAAATTGGTGGCTTACCAGTTTACCCACAGAAGTATGATGATTTTGTTGAATGCTTGACTTCTAGTGGATTGGATGATGTGAACTTCTCTGGAAACCCCTTCACATGGCGGAATGGTAGGGCAGATGGTGAATCAATATTTAAAAGACTGGATAGGGTGGTGGTAAATTAAATTTTAAAGGATTTTTATGGTAATATTAGGATACAACATTTGGCAACAAGTGCCTAACCATGCTCCACTGTTGCTTTCTTGTATAGTCAACAATGGGGCTATTAGACCTTTTAAGTTCCTCAACTTTTCGACCGAGAAAGAAGACTTAAGGGAAGTGGTTGAGCACAATTGGGTGGAAGATGCATTAGAAGATATGTTTGTGCAGTTTAAACAGAAGCAAAAGAGAACTAAGAAGGATTTAACTAAATGCATGAAGGAGAAGTTTGGGGATACAATCAAACAGCTAGCCATTATAAAGGAGATAGTAAAACTAAAGGCGCAAGTATTTTAGATCATCCATCACCTTCACATAGAGGTATCCTACAATACGCTCAGGCAGAATTAAAGAAATATTTACACTTTAAGGAAGAATTTTGGAAAAAAAAGAAAAGGATGTAGTGGTTTGAAGTAGGGGATAGGAATACTAAATTTTTTACTGCTTGTTCACAGGAAAAAGAAGGAGGTTAGATTTGAAATGAATTACCAAATCTGATTGAACATGGATTGAGTTTGAAACTGAAATTGCTGAAAAATGAATTGATTTTTTTACAAAACAATTCACTAGTGGGGAAACTACTACATACTCCTCTTTATTACAATATATTAATTTTGTAATTTCCCATGAAATAAATTAAGAAGCGACTAAGATACCTATGAAGCAGAGATCAAAAGAGTGGTGTTTGAGTTTAATGCTGAAAGTTCATGAGGGCCAGATGGTTTTTCTGTATGTTTTATCAACATTGTAGGGATATTGTTAAGTTTGATGTTATAAAAGTTGTTTTAGCATATTTCCAGGGAGCTACACTACCAAAATGAATCACTCATACTAATCTAGTGCTATTACCAAAAGGATATGATTCAATCCTTTTCTAATCTTAGAACTATTAGTTTGAGCAATTTTGTAACAAAATCATTTATAGATTGATACATGATAGATTGAAGGTTTTTCTCCCTAGATTGATATCCCACAATCAATCTGGATTTATTCAGGGGAGGAATATTACTGAAAATGTATTGTTGACTCAGGAAATTATTGCTAACATCCGGTTGAGGGAAAAACTACACAATGTGATTATCAAACTTGACATGGCCAAGGCATATGATAGGGTTGACTGGAGATTTTTTTATCAAAGTTGTAGAGAGAATGGGCTTTAGCTCTATTATGCTAGACATGATCTGGAGACTTAATTAAAACAATTGGTACTCTATGCTAATTAATGGGTAAATATGTGGTTTCTCAATTCTTCAACGGGAATAAAGCAAGGAGTCCCCCCATCTTATACTTTATTTATTTTGTCTGGTGAGGTGCGATACAAAACTTTGAATAATTTGTTTCTAGAGGATGGGTATAGGGGTTATGGTCTTCCTAAGTGGAGTGATCAGTTGAATCATCTTGCCTATGTAGATGATACAATTATCTTTGCTTCTACTGATTTAAAATTTCTTCAAATGATTATGAATGTACTGAAAACATATGAACAACAACCTGTCTTGCTTATAAATAAGGAGAAGTGTTTCTTGTTTTTTTTTCAACAAAGCTTCTCACTCTTCTAGTCAAACTTTTGAAGAAGTAACATGATTTTGCAAAGGGAGTTTCGCATTACCTTATGTGGGTGTCCTATAAGCCATTCAAAGAAGAATAAAGCACATTTTAAAGAGCTTATTATGCAGATTCAGAACAAGCTGCATTTGTGGAAAGGGGAGCTTTTATCTTTTGAAGGCAAAGAAGTACTCATTAGTCATGTAATGCAGAGTATTCATGTCTATATATTATCTGCTCTTAGTCCTCCCAAATGTGTTATTGATGACATTCAGAAGACTTTTGTAAAATTCTTATGGAGTTCTAAGGAAGGGGGAAGAGCTACTCACTGGTTAGCTTGAAGTGTTATTTTTTTGCCTAAGAATGAGAGAGGATTAGGATTTAGATCATTATTTGATGTGTCTAAATCCTAGTTTGCAAAGTTATGGTAGATGTTCAGAACAACAAATACTTTTTGGTCCAATTAAATATGGAAATAGTACTGTAAAAGACAGAGGCCACAAGTAATTGAATGGAAAGGAGGTTCTCAAATTTTGAAAGCTATGCTAAAAGCTAGGGATTGGTTTTATCAAGAAATATGGTAGGAACTTAGAGAATGGCATGCTAGTGTGTGGTATGGAAACTGGACACAACTAGGAGCCTTACATTATTTGATGCATATTTCAAAGGATCAGAGTCAGCTGGAATCTGCTCAGGAATTATTTAATGAAGATGGATGGAAGACTAATGTATTAATTACTAATTTCAACAATGATATTTGTAATCACATTTTTCAATTTCTTAGAAACATTACTATTACTGAAGGTAGGGACAAAGCCTGGTGGATACCAATAAGTGATGTGAAGTTTAAAGTAAGCTCCGCTTGGGAAAAATGCAAAAGTCGAAGAGACCCTATTGACAATATCTCAAAAAATTTGGAGAAGGGTTTGCCTTTCAAGATTTCCTTTTTTATGTGGAGATTATGGTTTAGAAGAACTATATAAGGGAGGTGCTGGTTTGAAGAAGGATTGTGGATCATGTTGAATATTGTTGTTGTAACAATAATGCCCATAAACCTTTGCTCATCTTTTTGTTAACCGTCAAATTTCTTAATCTGTGTGGAAATAGTTAAGGAATGCTGCAGGACTTAATTTTCCAATTGTTCCACTCAGTCAGATAATACAGGATTGGTTGAAGGATGAAGGAGTTCCTAAAGTGATGTCACTTTTTAAAGCAATCCCTGCTTTTATAATTTAGAAAGTTTGGAAAAGGAGGAATGTGATTAATGATGGTAAAAGCATGGCTAAAAATTCAATGCTCTTCGAGATTCAGAAGAACATTTCTTTGTTTACCAAGTTTAGATATCCATGGTTAAGTAATATTCCTAAAACTTGCCTCACAATCATCTAGTTCCTTGAAGTGTATTTACCACTGATAAAGACTAAAATTGTGAGATGGATTCACCCTCCTACAGGGTTTTATAAGTGCAATATTGATGTTTCATTTGAATATAAGACAATAGTTAGAGTCATAGCTTTTTGTATCAAAATGAGGAGGGGAATCTGGTGTATGCAGAATCTAAAAGGGTTACAAAAGATTAAATTTTGGAGGCTGAGATCATGGAAATTAAGGAGGGTTTATATTGCTGTATTCAAGAGACGTTGGTTCCCTTGATTATTGAGACTGATTCTGTGTTAGCCTAGAAAGTACTAAATGGAGTGTGGGAGGTTCCATGACAGATAGCTTGGGAAGTCAGGCCAATTAAACAAGTGATAAGAATCATGGAGTGGAAGTGGTTCACACTCTCAGATAAGGAAACAACCTTGCTTATCTATTTACTAAATCATTTGTTCGTTTTGCCAGAATTGAGCCAGTACAATATCATAACATTCAAGATCTATCACAGAAGGCTAGGACAATATTTCAACTAGAGAAAGCAAATATACCTAACTTGAGGATTCGAAAAGTGCAAAACAAAAGCTACAACGGATAAGCATAGGATATTACAAAAGGTTTATTATGAGAAAATAGTTACAACAGTATGAGGAAAGGGATATCTGACACTACCATTAATCTCGAAGAGGTAAACATTTTGGTTCAAGGTGTGCCATATGTCGACTTAAACAATGGTATTAATCCTTATGGGGTTCAACTTGTTGAGGAGACTAATCAAAAGACTGAGTACAAAATTGCACAAAGGAAGTAAAGGCACGAAACTCATCTTGACATGGTTCTATCACTAATGTTTTGGCACCCTTTAGCTTTGCTTATAACCCAGACTCAGGTCGACAATATGTGGGTAGAAGAAGTCTTCAATAGCTTTTGAATCATGACATCAGTGAGAGTTTGATGTGGAGGTAATTGCAGCCCATACATGGATGTTTCTCGATCCAACGGTTATATCAAGGTCAAAGGCTCTCCAGGAGTTGTTTCCAGTGACGATGTGCTTCAGTTCTTCAAGATACACCATCGATGCCCTTAGCGTATGGATGAAGAAGATAAAGACAACCAGTTGGTTTTAGTTTCCTTATTGAGTTTTGTTTGGTATGGTCTTGCTATTCCTATTTTGTGTTTGGGATTGGGTCACTTTTGGACCTAAGTTTTGTAAATTTGTTGGATTTAATTTTTTTTTTTTGAGTTTTAATAAATGGACCTGACCCAATGTTTAATAGAAAAAAATTATAGTACAGTATTGTTATATGATAGTATATTATTCTCACTATTATCCAATCATATATATAGTTGTTGTTAACCATCTCTTAAGTCACTTCGTATTCGAAAAGAAATGTAAAATCTTTACTTCTTTTTTCTTTCTATTTTTTCTGTCTGCAAAAAAATAATGTTGGCTGAAGGAGAAGCAGTTCTTGAAAATGAAGGAATTTTATTATTCTCATCTCCAATTCCTGATCATCCTCCTCCTCCATAGGCCGCTATTGATATTCTTGAAATGGAGCTACTATGTCATGAATCATTTAGTCAAATTATCAAGGAGGAAGAAGAAGAAGAAGAAGTTGTTAGCTCTGAATTGTTTAATGAACATAAGGGATTACGTACAGATGAAGAAGAATGTTGGAATGTATGTGTCCACCAGTGATCACGGGTCCAGGTCTCTCGACAGAATAACAGTGCAAAAATAAATAACACAATGTAAAATAGGCACAAGAGTTTTACGTGGAAACCTCCTTGCTCAAGGGAGTAAAACCACGACCTCTAACATAAGACTTTCAAATTGTTTTCACTAATCTTCTCAAGCAAAAGCAAAACACGGTTTACAACAAAACAATGAGATTAACCTCCTAATATCACACTAAATAATACAATTATTACTTAACGAGCCTGAGCAATGCCTGCATTGCCAGTAAACTAATCGGCAAAGATTAATATACACTTTTACAGTAAGACACAAAGTTACCCCTCACTATGTTCTAACCAAGATTTTCACAATTTCTAAAAAGTTTCTAACACAAGAGAAACGAATCCTACAAGTTAAGTACTAATACAAACAATCAAGTGTAGCAGCAAGTACAGAGAGCACTACTTTAGTTGATCAGGGCCTTGTTGTATGTGTTCTTGTTGTTAAGTTCTTCCTTGAAGATGGCCTTGCCTTTTTAAGTTTGTGAGGTTTTGTCTTCCAAATCTCGAGTTTGTGTTTGGGAGATGGGACTATATCAAAAAGACACAAACTCCTTGGGACCACCCATTGGGTGAGAGCCTGCTTCTCTAGAAAGACGTGCACCTACCACATAAGAGGTGACAGCTTTTCTGACAGCTATCTTGTCATCCTTTCAAATACGCAGTCTTGCAGAGAGATCAGGTCCCTTGCAAACTTTTCTTAGTAAGTTCTTGAGAAAACTTGTTGGCTCACTCTCCTTTGAATGAATTAATTAATTTGTTGTTTGTAATGTTGACTAAGTCAACCATAAAGAGTTATTGACCGTTGAACAAACAACCTTGTCCATTCTGATTGGTGTAGTACGTTGATTCCTCACCAACCTTTGGCAGGACACTTTTCCAGCTGTATACCATTGAAAATCTATATGAGAGAACTCTGCCTGGTACCGGGTCCCTACATTTTGTGAGCCACTGAAAATGGAAATCTCGTCAGCTCTTCCTATTGGGGCAGTACACCACACTTTTTTCCTACCACGTGACATGACAACTTTACAGCTATACCCCACTTGAATCTGGACGAGGGCACTCTGCCAGGGACCAGGTCCCTGCAGTTGTGAGGATCATCAAAACACCTAGAATATGATATTTCCTCCTTTTTTAATGATGACACACAAATATTCCTCACACAGGGTTTGTTCATTTATTTTAATGTTATCGGTCCCAATAAGAAGGATTTGGTTCCTTGTTAGATCTCTATGTTTGTTAAATCATCAGAACATAACATCAGCTCCAAAATAACATTTTCCCCTTTTTTGATAATAACATACTTATTCACCAGTTCCCCCTATCAACAAGAACTCTTCAGATAACTGGAGTTTCATCATCCCCGAAGTTTGTCAAATCATCAAAATAACATTTTCCCCCTTTTTTATGATGAAAAACTGGTTCAACTTCTTCCCCCTATCGGCATGACCATGTCCCATTCAAGAGCTAGCATTGATTTCCCCTATCGGCATGACCATGTCTTTTTCAAGAAGCTTCTTCAAGTAGCTAACATCATTGATCTCATACCTTAACAATATTTCCCCCCTTTTGACATCATAAAAATGGTTAAATCAGTAAACCAAGTTGACAGAAATGTAGTTCAAGCAAATTCATGGCCACTTGGGCAACACTGAGCATGAGTAAAAATACATAGAGTAATGAGACCAGTTAGTAGAAACAAGACATTTTTCATCCATAAATAAAATATCAGCCATCAAAGCATTGCAAATATGACTACGAATGAAAACTAGAACAATGCCCACTCAATTTCGATAGAAAAAAGGAATGGGGACTGACACAGAAGGTTAGGAAGAGAAGGAATGACTTAGAGGCAAGGGATTGAAAGAATAAAATTAGTAGAGCATATCCCTTAGCACAGTATTTTCAGAAGCCTCTTTTGAAACTCACATTCTTTGCTGCCCAACCTCAATGTTGAACCTTCAGGGCTGCCTGTTTGTTTGTTTTTATTATTTTAAACATCAGACACTCTCTGATTCATAAAGCTTTGAGTTCGTAGAATATCAACCTCTTCCTTTTTTAACATCATCTTTTCCACCTTCTTCCTTTTGTTTGTTGGACATGGTTCCTCTTCACACTTAAAAACAACTTCATCAGAAAATTCTCCAGTAAGAGCAAAGGGTTTAACAATTTGAGGTGTTTTTTAGAGAGGATAAAAGAGGATTTTAAACATTTCTGATTTTGGAGGGGAATTTGAAAAGAAATATAGAGTGTGAAGGAAGTGAAAAGGTGTACTATAAGAAAGAAAGTGTCATTTTTGTATTAAAAAGATGGGACAACGGTCAGATACCTGAATGACAGACATGTGGCAATTGCAATGGTTCTCATGCATAATTCAAACTTCAATGTTAAGAGTGCTAACCTTCGAGAATGGACCGGGTCCTTCTATGTAGTTTGAATGTGATTGCCTAGATCTGTGATGACCTTCCTTTTCCTTCTACCCTTTTTCCATGTTTGTATACCTACAGAAGGTACGAGACTGAATTTGCTAAAACAAACATAACTGAAAAGCAAGGATACATTCTCCATTTGCATAGTCATGAGATTGTTGATTGCTTCAGGCAAGATCCATTCAAGAAGGTTTCAGTATTTCCAACATCAGTTTGGTTATCTCAGCAAGGTCTTCTAAGAGCTTCAAGATGCTGCTTGATCCATGAGAGTTGAGCCAATCAAGTTGTACTTGCTTCATTATCTGGCTCAGTTGTTAAAAGAGAAACCGAATCTTGCCTTTTAGTTCCCCATGAGTTAGAGATCACCTTGGAACATAAGCCAATCCTGAGGTACTCTTTCTATCAACTTGATACCCAGCATAATCAGCATCACATGTTCCTCCGAATCAAAAAGTCTACTCACGGACAGAATAGAACCAGGTCACTGTTTTTTATCATGCATCAATTACCCTGAACGTTGTGCTATCTTCTTCCCTGTAGCTAAGTCCTTATAAGAGTATCCAACTGGTCCTTACTTAGGGCTTTAGTGATGATGTCAGCCACTTGATCTTCCATTTGGCAAAACTTCATGATAACATTACCCCTCTTTAACATTGTCTTGATTTCAACTATGTTAAGCATTTGAGCAGCTCATTGATGTACTTTTCTTGACACTTGAGGTACCTTAAGAGGTTTGCTTGATCTACAGCTCCAAGAAGAAATTTAATTCTTCCATTATGCTCACTTCAAAACTCACTATTCATGAGTGCTGCAAACTCTTCACACAACACCTCAAAGGTTGCTTCAAAGATGACATCATCAATATGTTCTTGAATAAACACCAATTCCTTTTCATGTGATTTCAAAAGGGGATTTGTCAATTTTACTCTTTTGCAGCCATTGTTGAAGTGGAATTTGGACAACCTATCAGCTTGTTGGGAAACCGAGTGTCATACTTTGCTTCTTTCAAACTTAGCTTGATCAGCTTCTTCATTCTCACCTTCAGAATTCACATTATCAGTTTGAACTACATCATCTTTGTTTAACACTATCTATAGGATCGGGTCCCTCATCAGGTTCATCAACTGCATCAGCTTCCTTGAGATTGCTAGATTTATGAAGAGAATATTCTTCAGCAAGCTCACTATTTAGACCGTCTCTCTGAATCTGAAGCAACACTTCCATCTCAGAATCTTCTTTCTTTTGCAACTACTCAATTCTTCCAAACCTATCAAAAATCACATGACCACCTTTTTATACACCCGATAAGCCTTGCTGGAGGAAGAGTATACCACAACTATTTTTTCATCAATATTGAGATCAAACTTTTCAATATCATCATTCTAGTCACAAAACATGTAGTATTCACCACTTAAGCCTGAAAGTTGTTTAGAAGATTAAAAGCCATCTTATTCCACTTGAAGGATGATCTAATCTGTTTCTCTTTAACACAAGCATTACAAACTTTGTCATCTGCAAATTTTATTTTGGGCAGACCACAGACCAGGTCCCTTGACACAATTTTGCTAAGCAGAGGAGCCCTCACATGACCGAGTCTCCTGAGTCATTGATCAGTATTCTCACCTTGACCACAAAGGGAAGTGAGATTGTTACTACGAGGGGTGTTCAGATCAGAAATATAAATGTTCTTGCATCTCTTTTCTATCAAGATCATCACCCGAGAGAGCAAGTTTGTGACAACATATTTTTTTTGACAAGAACTTAACTTCATTTCATTCATCACAAATCTGTGAAACACTTGAAAGATTGTACTTCAACTATTCATATAGTACACATCCTCAATAGTGTGTTCAATGGATTTTCAAGTTATGCCTACACCAAGAATGTACCATTTCTTGCAAATACCAAAAGAGACACCTCTACCTTGAAGTGTGTTGAGAGAGAGGAAGTTTTGTAGTATTCAGTCATGTGCTTTGAGCATCCACTATTCACAAGCCAACACTAACTGATGCTACCTCCTCTCATTTGCATACCAAATCACTTGTTAATGTTGGGAACCCATTTGAGACGGAGTTCCTAGTAAGCAGATAACTGAGTGATAAGAATATCTTTTGTCCAACGAGACAAACTGGTTTTCTTCAACTCGGAACCAGAAGCAAGACCAGGTCCCTTCTTCAGTCTATTCCTCTATTTGCAATAGTTTGACAAACTTCCTTCATATTTTTCAAAACTGGACAGTCTTTCTTAAGATGTCCATATTGACCATAATGCACACATAATAGATAATTAATATCAGAAACATTTTTGTTGTGAGGATTGTATGAGGAATATATCTTTTCATACCCCAACTCTCTTGTACTGTTGTGGCCTTGACCAATTAGATTTGTAAGAATCTTAGAGGAGTTAGTCCATTTAAGGGATATTTCCATTTCTTCTTTTACACAGACTAGGTCCCTCTCTAGCACAAGATTTTTCTCTAAACCCAATTTCATATTCATTTCAGCAGTGTGCAACTTATTTTCAAGCTCCAGCTGCAGAGTGCTGGCCTCGTTCTTTCCTTTAAAAATTGTAGTAGTCAAACCCTTTTTCTTTTCCATCAGTTCTAGATTTTCAGCTTCTAGAACAACCATTTGGCTTTCAATATCAGATATTTGGGCAACTAAAGCAATTCTTCCATCTTGATAGATGTCTACGTTATTGTTCATGAGATCATTCTTAGTTCTTAGCTTACTTAGTAGATCAAGTAATACAACAACTAGCTTTCTCAATTTACTAGTAGAAAAGGTATTCAAGTTTTGCTTAAATTAAGATAGAGTTGCATTTTCATCACCATCTTCCTCGTCGGACTTTGCCATGAAAGCATCATTTGAGTGTTCAGAATCATTTGAGGCACTTGAGGAATTTTCCCATGCAGCCAAATCCTTCTTCTTCGCCTGGAAAAAGGCTTCTCTTCAACTTGTCTTGTCACAGACCTATTCCCCCTCTTTGTCTTTTACCTCCTTGGGGTCAGATTTATGGATACATCAGTCTCTCATGGAGTGACCTTTTTTATTACACTTGTAACACACGTCCCTAGAACTTGTAGCATTGTCATGATTTTCTTTCTTCATGAAACATCCATGTTCACTCACGATTTTTTTAGATCTTTGAGTGAAATAGCCCATGTTCTCATCTATTTCAGGGGTTTCACTTTGTGACACCGTTGAAGCAAGTGATTCATCCCTTTTTGCATCTCTCTTCTGATCAATATCACCATTCAGATCTACCATCATATCTTCACCCTTCAGAATGAGACCCTTCCCTTTTCTATGCATCTCATGAACTTGAAGATGCTCAAATAGTGCACACAATGGCACTACTTCAGGCTCCATTGTCTCATTGCTTGTCACAAAATCATTTGTCTAAGATCTGGGAAGCATTTCTAGTATCTTGGACACTTGCTTGCACAAGGGGACTAGTTCTTCAAGCAACATGAGCTTATCTATAATGGTGGAGAATCTGGTGCGCATTTCATGAACGGTTTCACCTTCTTTCATGGTGAAACTTTTGAACTGAGTAGTAAAGAAATCTAGCTTAGATTTCCTTGTTTCCTCAGTACTCTCATAAGTTGTTCTCAGCAGATCCCAGATTTCTTTTGTTGATTCGTACGATGAGATCAGATCGTATACGCTTACTCCAATGCCACACATCAGCAGCTTCGTGGCTTTGTATTTTTTTGGACTTGTCTTTTTTTGGAATCATTGTATTGTTGTTGAGTTTTGGGCATAACTGTTGTGATCTCTCAATTTTTAACCTCCATAGTTGGCACATAAGGACCTTCACATATGACATCGCATACCTCAATGTCCTCAGCCATGAGATAGTCTCTCATTTGAATCCTTCAATGTCAATAGAACAGACTATCAAAACGAGGAGGTCTTCTGGGAGACTGAATTCTTTGCACGTTCACTAATGTCGTCATTTCTTAAAGGAATCTCTCTCTTGGTGTTAACCAGATAGAGAGCTCAGGCTATGATACCACTTGTTGGAATGTATGAGTCCACCTGTAATCATGGGACAAGGTCCCTCGACAGAATAACAGAGTAGAAATTAAATAGCACAATGTAAAACAGGCACAATATTTTTACGTTGAAACCTCATTGCTCAAGAGAGTAAAACCACGACCTGTAACATAGGAGTTTCAAACAATTTTCACTAATCTTCTCGAGTAAAAGCAAAGCAAAGTTTACACCGCAACAATGAGATTAACCTCCTAATCTCACACTAAGTAATACATCTGTTACTTAAAAAATACTAAGCAATGCCTGCACTGCCCACTACACTAATCCTCAAAGATTAATATAGACTTTTACAGTAAGTCTATACAGTAAGACACAAAGTTACCACTAACTATTTCTTACCAAGATTATCACAAGATTTAAAATTTTCTAACACAAGCGAAACGAATCATACAAGTTAAGTACTAATACAAACAATCAAGAGCAACAACAGGTACGGAAAGCACTCCTTCAGTTGATCAGGTCGTTGTTGTATGTGTTCTTGTGCTTGAGTTCTTCCTTGAAGATGGCCTTGTCTTTTTAAGTTTGTGAGTTTTTGTTTGCCAAATCTTGAGTTTGTGTTATGGAGGAGAGACTATATAAAAAAGACAAAAACTCCTTGGGACCGCCCATTGGCTGAGAGCCTGCTTCTACGGAAAGACGTGCACCTACCACATCAAAGGTTGCAGCTTTTCTAACAACTGTATTGTCGTCCTTTCACATACGCAGTCTTGCAGGGACCAGATCCCTTGCAAACTTTTCTTAGTGAGTTCATGAGAAGACTTGCCAGCTCACGCTTCTTTTGAATGAATGACTTAATTTGTTGTTTGTCATGTTGACTAAGTCAACCATAAAAAGTTATTGACCATTAGACAAACAACCTTGTCCATTCTGATTGGTGTAGTACGTTGATGCCACACTAACCTCTGACAGGACAGCTTTCCAGTTGTATACCATTTAAAATCTAGATGAGAGAACTCTGCCACGGACCGGGTCCCTGCATTTTGTGAGCCACTAAAACAGACAACCTCGTCCGCAATTCCTATTGGTGCAGTACACCGCACTTTTCACCTATCACCTGACATGACAAATTACCAATTGTACCCCACTTAAATCTGAATGAGAGCACTCTGCCAGGGACCAGGTCCATACATTTGTGAGTATCATCAAAACACCTAGAATTTAACAAAGAAGAAGATGCAATAAAGGTTGTTTCTTGTAACATCTCACTAATTGAAAGAATTAGAAAGAGTTAGAATTGGGAATAGTCATTTTTGGAAAGAATATAAAAATTTGGAAAATGTGTTAAGTATGTTAAGTTGAGTTTTTGGTCAACTTCAAACGACCATAACTCCTACATTATGATAAGTTAGGTGTGCTTCCAGATACATACAAAAGATCATTGAATTATCTTTCCAACGCCGTAAAGTTTGCATGATTCTGAGTTCGTATGAGTGATATATTCCCATTGGGAGTTGAGTTATTTGGATAAGGAAAGTCCAATCCAGATTTTTAAAGGGTAGTTTGGTCTTTTCCTTGCCCAATTGTTTTATTTCAATTTTGGTAATTAAGTTAGGGTCTAATATGAATTATATCAGTTACACTTTTATCAAAATATGCTAGGGCTTGGAGAAAAGAGAAAAGAGGTGAAAGGAAAAGAAAAGTTCATAGTTCGTCAAGTTCTTGGAGATTTTCATGTGGATTTCGACAAGGGCTAATCCCTATAAGGTATGTGAGTTCACAGAGCATTGGGTTCATTCACCCACATGCCAAACATGTGTAATTCAGCATGAATTTTTCCTAAAAGTTTAAAGTTTGAATGTTCTTGATGTGTGTTCTTGAAATTACTTCCGTTCTTGAATTTGGGATGAGATTGAGGAGTTCTTGTGAGTTTAAGGTCGATTTTAGAGTTGTGTTTGATTAGATTGTTGTGTACATATGGTTCAGAATCTAAAGAGAATTGGAGAAAAAGAATCGAATTTAGGCGATTTGGGGTTAGAAAATAAAGAAGGAACAAGTTGGCAGAATTTGGGTACCAAGTCCGCGAGGCGGGCATGTTCCTCAGAATTGACAATTTTTCTTTGTGAAGCGGAGCGGTCACAGGCCGTTCTACCTCAAAACTTATTTCGCGACCAACTAATTAAATGTATCTCCACATCGTGGACTTTCTTCCAGACAGTGATTTTATGATCTTTTCTCGTGTTTAACTATATAAAAACACTTCTAAACATCATGAGATCTTTCCTATCACAATTCTCAATCCTTGAATCCATAATTCAATTCAAGGATCAGTTAAGGGTCAATTCAAGAGAAGTTAAGAGCCAAGTCAAGAGAAGTCCATAGAGTCTTCCAAAAGTCTTTTACAAATGATTTAACTTTGTTTTAAGAGTTAAGTTTTGAGTTGAGTAAAGAGTAAAGTTGAAGTTCATTTCTTCAAAGTATATGGGGACTATGTATTCCCAAAGAGTTAAAATGTTTTCACATTTAAACAAGAAAAGGAAACCTTGATTTCGAAAGAGCCGTTGAGCTAGTTTTCAGAAAAGAGTAAGTTCTTTCACAATTAAGCAAGAGAGGAAATTTTGATTTCCAAGATAGCCTTTAAGCTAAATATTTGAGCAATTATCTCAAATCACAGAAAGAAATATGTTTTTTTAAACATAAGAGATTGTATCATATTTTGGGAGTAGTATTGATCACCGATATGGGGGAGAGTTCAGACAACTCACAGCCCCCATAAACCATGTAGCCACCATGGGTAGAAAAGGGTCATACTTTTTTGATGATTCCTTAGTGCTTTTTAGCATAGACTAGTGGATCCACTTAGTTAAGGCGTTCTATATGACGGTAAAGTATAGGACAGTTCTGGCAGCGTGGGCAAGACGTTATATCACCACTTAGGCTCATAGTGGTGGTTGTCGGTTAGAGAAACTCCCACAGAAACTATATTAATTTATTATATGAGTAAATTTGAGTTTGTTATTGCATTTTTTTTAACGAACTAAGTTTTTTTCTTCTGTTTTAAAAGCTTTTCATTATATTTCATTTATGTTATTGCTTTATATTGAAATGAGTTTAGTTAAGTTGAGTTGAGTTAAGCCATGTAAGTTCTTTTGTTTCTTGCAAGCTTATCTCTTATTTTAGAATTCCCTTCACATACTCGTACACTCAATATACTGATGCCATTTGCCCTGTATCTTTTAATGATGCAGAAACAGGTAACCAAGATCAGCATCTAGCGCATATTGATTATGATTGAGCTCCAGAGTTTGTTGGTGAGCCTTCTTGCTTCCGGAGTATCCCTTTTTATTGTTTTTCAGTATTTAGTTCATTAGGATGTCGTTGGTCTTGTCCCAACCTCCATCTCAGTTATTAGAGGCTTCATAGATAGACAGTTAGTTAGTTCATTTGTCGTGCGATAGAGTTCGTCTCTATAAAGTTTCTTTCTAATTCGTGCTTGCGTGTAACCGATTGTGAGCTGGGCTATGTTTAAGAATGCCTTCATAGGACCCTTCTTTCCCCGTGAGTTAAGAAAGGCAACAAAAATAGTGTTTCTCACACTTAGGCAGGATTCTTTGAGCGTTCATGAGTATGAGCTGAAGGTCACCCAAATTTCCCGTTATGCTCTGGAGATGGTTGCGGATATGACGAGTAGGATGAATCTGTTTGTTGTTGGGTTGTCTCGTCTGTCAAGTAAGAAAGGTAAGACAACCATGCTAATAGGTGGCATGGACATAGCAGGATGATGATCCATGTGCAACAAGTTGAGGAGGACAAGCTAAGGGATAGTGAAGAGTTTAAGAATAAGAGGGCTAAGACATCAGGGAATGAATCCGGGTACAAAAAGAGTAATGCGAACCGATCTTATTTCCAACCTAAGAAGAAGGGACCTGCTACATCATCTGATAGTGCACCTGCACCAAGAACAAATGTGAGTACAATAGTCAGAACTTCAGAGCTAGACCTGCACTGTTTCAAGGAAGTGTTGCACAAGGAGGTAATGGGACCTCTGCATGTGCTAAGTGTGTTAGAACCCACCCAGGTAAATGTCGCGATGGCTCCACAGGTTGTTTCAAGTGTGGACAAGAGGGTCACTTCCTGAAAGAGTTCCCTAAGAACCGGCAAGGTAGTGGGAATCAGGGCAATAGAGCTCAATCTTCATCAGTTGCTCCACCAGACAGGGATGCACCTAGATGAGCTACTTCTGGTACTGGAGGGGGAGCAAACCGCCTTTATGCGATCACTAGTCGACAAGAACAAGAGAACTCTTCAGATGTTGTCACTGGTATGACTAAAGTCTTTACTCTTGATGTTTATGATTTGCTAGTCCCAGGACCAAGTTTATCTTTCATAACTACTTATGTTGCAAATAAGTTTGATTTTCTTCCTAAGAAACTCTGTGAACCCTTTTGTGTTTCTACACTTGTTAGGGAGTCTTTCCTAGCTGAGTGAGTTTATCGTGATTGTGTCATATCCATCAATCATAAAGACACCATGGCTGATTTAATTGAGTTAGACATGGTAGATTTTGATGTCATTGTAGGTATGGACTAGCTTCATGCCTGTTATGCCTCCATTGATTGTAGAACTCGAGTTGTTAAGTTCAAAATCCCTAATGAGCCAGTCTTATAGTGGAAAAGTAGTTCAGCAGTGCCTAAGGGTCATTTTATTTCGTACCTTAAGGCAAGCAAGTTAGTTTCTAAGGGGTGTGTCTATAACTTAGTCCGAGTTAATGAGTCTAGTGTTGAGATACCTCCTATTCAATCAGTTCAGTAGTAAAAGAGTTTCCAGAAATTTTTCCTGATGATCTTCCTGGAGTCCCTCCAGAAGGAGAAATAGACTTCAGTATAGACATTCTTCCAAATACTCATCCTATATCTATTCCGCCATACAGAATGACTCCAGAAAAGTTAAAAGAGTCGAAGGAGCAGTTGAAAGATCTCCTAGAGAAGGGTTTTATTCGATCGAGTGTCTCACCTTGGGGTGCTCCGGTCTTGTTTGTGAGGAAGAAGCATGGTTCCCTTAGAATGTGTATAGATTACTGTTAGTTGAACAAGGTTACCATCAAGAATAAGTATCTTCTTCCGAGAATTGATGATCTCTTCGATCAACTTCAGGGTGCTATTTGTTTCTCTAAGATAAACCTTAGATATGGCTACCATTAGTTCAGAGTAAGGGAATATGATATTCCAAAGACAGCTTTCAGAAACCGTTATAGTCAGTATGATTTTCTGGTCATGTCCTTTGGTTTGATCAATGCGCCTATAGCATTTGTGGACCTTATGAATAGAGAATTAAAACCTTATTTAGATATGTTTGCTATCGTCTTCATTGATGACATACTAATCTATTCAAGGAATGAAGAAGATCATGCCAGTCAACTTAGAATAGTTCTCCAAACTCTAAAAGATAGAGAGTTATTTGCCAAGTTCTCTAAGTGTGAGTTTTGGCTTGCGTCTATGGCATTCTTAGGCCACATTGTGTTTGGAGAGGGAATTTAAGTTAATACTCAGAAAATAGAGGCAGTACAGAATCGGCCTAGACCCATATCTCCAACTAATATTAGAAGTTTCTTGGCTTTGGATGGCTATTATAGAAGGTTCGTAGAGGGGTTCTCATCCATTTCATCTCCTTTGACCAAGTTGACTCAGAAAACAGTGAAGCTTCAATGGTCTGAAGATTGTGAGAAAAGCTTTCAGGAATTTAAAAAGATATTGACTAGTGCCCTAGTTTTGACCTTACAAAAAGGTACTCAAGGTTTTGTGGTGTATTGTGATGCATCTAGAGTTAGTTTGGTTGCGTATTAATGCAAAATGGCAAGGTTATAGCTCATGCCTACAAACAGTTGAAATTTCATCAGAAGAATTACCCAACCCATGACTTAGAGTTGGCTGTTGTAGCGTTTGCTTTGAAGATATGGCGTCATTATTTGTATGGTGTTCATGTAGATGTATTCACTGATCACAAGAGTTCTCAGAATGTGTTTACTCAGAAAGAGCTTAATCTCACACAAAGGAGGTGGTTAGAATAACTCAAGGATTATTACATGACTATTCTTTACCACCCAGGTAAGGCTAATGTTGTTTTTGATCCCTTGAGCAGGTTGTCCATGGGCATTACAGCCTACTTTGAGAAAGATAAGAAAGAACTAGCAAAGGATGTGCACAGACTTGCAGGCTTTGAAGTCCGACTAATGGATTCTACAAAAGGAGGAGTAGTGGTGATGAATGGGGTTGAATCTTCATTAGTGTTAGAAGTAAAAGAAAAGCAAGACCAAGGTCCTATTTTGCTTGAATTAAAGGCAAATGTTCATAAGCAAAAAGTATTGGCTTTTGAACAAGGGGGAGATGGTGTATTGATGTATCAAGGTAGGTTGTTTGTACCAAAGGTGGATGAACTCCAAGAGAGGATCATGGAAGAAGCTCATAGATCTAGATATTACATACATACGGGTTCCACAAAGATGTATCGCGATTTGAGAGAGGTTTATTGGTGGAGTAGCATGAAGAAGGGCATTGCAGAGTTTGTTGCTAAGTGTCTGAATTGCCAACAGGTTAAAGTAGAGCATGAAAGGCCCGGTGCTTTAGCTTAGAATATAGAAATTTTGGAATGGATATGGGATATGATTAATATGGATTGCATCACAGTTTTACCAAGGTCTCGCAAGCAGCACGATTCTATTTGGGTGATTGTGGATCGCATGACCAAATCAGTCCAGTTTTTTTCTGGTAAATACTACTCGTACGACATAGGATTATGCTAAGTTGTATCTTCAAGAAGTGGTAAATATTCATGGGGTTCTGGTCTCTATTATTTCAGATAGAGGTGCACAATTTATTACACAGTTTTGGAAGTCATTCCAAAAGGGCTTGGGTTCAAAGGTGAACTTAAGTACTGCTTTTCATCCTCAAACAGATGGGCAAGAAGAGTGCACTATCAGACCTTAAAGGATATGTTGAGGGCTTGTGTGATTGATTTCCAAGGTAATTGGGATGATCACCTACCTCTTATTGAATTTTCTTACAATAATAGTTACCACTCTAGCATCTGAATGGCTCCATATGAAGCTCTTTATAGGAGAAGATGAAGATCTCCTATCGGATGGTTTGATGTTGGTGAAGTTGGGTTGATAGGATCAGATTTAGTTGATCAAGATATGGAGAAGGTGAAAGTGAATCAAGAGAGGTTGACAATGGCGCAGAGTCGTCATAAATCCTTCACTGATGTTAGGAGAAGGGAGTTAGAGTTTGAAGTTAATGATTGGGTGTAGTTGAAAGTTTCACCCATGAAACGTGTTATGAGATTTGGTAAGAAAGGGAAGCTTAGTCCCTGCTATATTGGCCCTTACAGAATATCCAAGAGGGTTGGTAATGTAGCTTATGAGTTGGAGCTACCATAAGAGTTAGCTGCGGTCCATCCGGTATTTCACATCTCCATGTTGAAGAAGTGCATGAGAGATCCTTTATTGATCATACCGACTGAAGATATTGGGATCAAGGATAGCTTATCTTATAAGAAGATTTCTGTTCAGATTCTAGATCGTCAAGTTCGCAAGTTGAGGACTAAGTAAGTAACATCAGTCAAAGTTCGTTGGAGGAACCAGTTTGTTAAGGAAGGTACTTAGGAAGCTGAAGAAGATATGAAGAAGAGGTATCCACATCTCTTTGAAAACGGAGAAATTCCAGAACAAGGTACTAATTCTCTTCTTAGTACTCTTTAATTTATAAGTTGGCATGTTATATTTGCATTGCTTGTTCGGTTTTTGAGCTGAATGTTAGATGTTACACCCTTAGCCTAGTAAGAGCAATCTCATTCGAGGACGAATGTTCTCAAGGGAGAGATATTGTAAAATCTCACTAATTGAAAGAACTGTAAAGAGTTAGAATTGGGAATAGTCATTTCTGGAAAGAATATAAAAATCTAGAAAATTTGTCAAGTATATTAAGTTGAGTTTTTGGTCAACTTCAAACAAGCATAACTCCACTCTCAGGATGAGTTAGGTATGCATCCAGATACCGTAGAAAATATCATTGAATTATCTTTCCAACGCAGCAAAGTTTGTGCCATTCCGAGTTTGTATGAGTGAGATATGCCCATTGGAAGTTGAGTTATTTGGATAAGGAAAGTCCAATCCGGATTTTTAAGGGTAGTTTGGTCTTTTCCTTGCCCAATTGTTTTATTTCGTTTTTGGTAATTAATTTAGGGTCTAATATGAATTAGATCAGTTACGCTTTTACCAAAATACGCTAGGGCTTGGAGAAAAGAGAAAAGAGGAGAAAGGGGAAGAAAATTTCATAGTTAATCGAATTCTTGGAGATTTTCGTGTGGATTTCACCAAAAGTTAATCCCTACAAGATATGTGAGGTCACACAGCGTTGGGTTCGTTCACCCATGCGCCAAGCATGTCTAATTCCGCATGAATTTGTCCTAAAAGTTGAAAGTTCGAATGTTCTTGATGTGTGTTCTTGAATTTGGGATGAGATTGAGGAGTTCTTGCGAGTTTAAGGTCGATTTTAGAGTTCTGTTTTGATTAGATTCTTGTGTACCTATGATGGATATCTGAATCTAAAGAGAATTGGAGAAAAAGAATTGAATTTAGGCAATTTGGGGTTAGAAAATGAAGAAGGAAAAAGTCGGCAGAATCTAGGAACCAAGCGGACCTGTTCCTCAGAATTGACAATTTTTCTTCGCGTTGCGGAGCGGTCACGGACCGTTCTGCTTCAAAATTTATTTCATGACCAAATAATTAAATGCATCTCCGCATCGTGGACTTGCTTCCACACAGTGATTTCTTGATCTTTTCTCGTGTTTAACTATCTAAAAATACTCCTAAACATCATGAGATCTTTCCTATCACAATTCTCAATCCTTGAATCCATAATTCAATTCAACGATCAGTTAAGAGTCAAGTCAAGAGAAGTTAAGATCCATGTCAAGAGAAGTTCATAAAGTCTTCCAAAAGTCTTTTACAAATGATTTAACTTTTTTTTATGACTTGAGTTTTAAGTTCAGTAAAAGCAAAGTTGAAGTTCATTGCTTCAAAGTATATGAGGACTATGTATTCCGAAAGAGTTAAAATGTTTTCACATTTAAACATGAAAGGAAACATTGATTTCCAAAGAGACTTTGAGCTAGTTTTCAGAAAAGAGTAAGTGCTTTCGCAATTAAGCAAGAGAGAAAACTTCGATTTCTAAGATAGCCTTTGAGCTAAATTTTTGAGCAATTATCTCAAATCACAGAACGAAGTATGTTTTTTCAAACATCAGAGCTAATATCATATTTTGAGAGTAGTATTGAGCAACGATATGGGAGAGAGCTTAGACAACTCACAGCCCCCATAAACCATGTAGCCACCATGGGTAGAAAAGTGTCATACTTTTTAGATGATTCCTTAGTGCTTTTCAGAATAGACTAGTGGATCCACTTAGTTAAGGCATTTTATATGACGGCAAAGTATAGGACAGTTCTGGTAGCGTGGGCAAGATGTTGTATCATCACTTAGGGTCATATTAGTGGTTGTCGGTTAGAGAAACTCCCACAGAAACTATATTACTTTATTATATGAGTAAAGTTGAGTTTGTTATTGCATTTTCTTTATCGAACTAAGTTGTTTTCTACTGTTTTAAAATATTTTCTTTATATTGCACTTATGTTATTGCTTTATATTGAAATGAGTTCAGTTAAGTTGAGTTGAGTTGAGTAAGGCAAGTTCTTCAGTTCCTTTCAAGCTTATGTCTTGTTTTAGAATTCCCCTCGCATATTCGTACATTCAATGTACCGATGCCATTTGGCCTGCATCTTTTAATGATGCAGACATAGGTAACCAGGATCAGCATCCATCGCATCATTGATTCTAGTTGAGCTCCAGAGTTTGTTGGTGAGCCTCCTTGCTTCCGGAAGATCCATTTTATTGCTTTTCAGTATTTAGTTCATTAGGATGTCATGATTCTTGTTCCGACATCCATCTCAGTTATTAGAGACTTCCTATATAGACAGTCAGTTATTTCATTTTTCTTTACTTTGTTATTGGCTTATGTTCAGATTTGAGTTGCCATTTTGGCTAAGTTAAATGTTTATTTCTAAAACATTATGAGTTTAGTTTGAGATAGTTAAGTTATCTTGCATTTGAGTTATTTTCTTAATGCTTAAAGTCTTCCACTGAGTAAGTAAGCCAGGTCAAGGGTTCGCTTGGGGCCAGCAATGGTTCTCAAGTGTCAGTCCTTCCCATGGTGTAGGTTTGGGGAGTGACATTTTTTATGTGAATAAATTACCTAGAATTCATGAAGAAGGGTTAATGATTAGAATGGAAATAAAAAATCTGAAGTACATGATAGTGGAAATCAAGAAGACAACAAAGGAGAGAAAGAATCAGAACAATAGGAAGGCAAAGAGGACAAAAAAAATGAAGAAAAATAAGAAGAGAAGAAAGAAACATAGGGTAGAAACCAAGAAAACAATAATGGAGAAGAAGCTAAAAATGAAGAAACAGAAGAAAAAGAGAGGAAGAAACATAAGAAGTAGAAAACAAGGATGAAACGAAGGAATTGCCACAATGTTCAACAGCTGAAGAAGAAGGCGAAAGGCACAAACTCGAAGAAAGCATAGAGAATGTAGGATGATAAGATAATTTCAATCGTATAAACTCTGAACAAAATGAAGGCAAAGAGGATGGATAAAATGGCAAAAAAGAAGTAGAGGAGAAAGAAAAAAAAGTGTTGATAAAGGGTAAAAACCATTGGAAGAATCAGAACAAAATATAGGCCAAGAGGACGGAGAATATGGCGAAAAAAAGAAGAAGATTAGACAGAAACAAGAAGCTGCTAAAAAAGGGGAAAAAAATCATTGGTAGCCAACACACCAATTTTTTCCAATTTCAAGCGAGGAGAACCATCAGACACAACTAAAGAAGATCAAACTCAAAATTCACCACCCAAGGCTGATACTGAATTAGTCTATCACGACAAAGATTAGGATTTGGCTATTTTAAGAGACATGTATAATTTCTAGTTCAACAATGGGTATTTAACATATCCACACTCAGATGAATTACACAATCAGATCATGGATTTGATCCCTAATTTGAATATCCTCGGAAATGATTTGACGGGAAAGATCACAACATTAGAGGTTGATTTCACTACTGGTAGAATATTGGATAGAGATAATCATTAGATGGCATAGTCTGTTGAACGAGAAACATTCTTGTCTATGCGATTCTGGGATAATTTTTATGAAAATGTTGGCGATGGGATATAGCTTATGATACTAATATTAATAGTCATTATAATATGAACTTTATGGAAGCATTATAGACTCATTAGAACTTGATTTTGTTTCTAATGATATATGGGCTATATTTTTCAACTGTTTCTCTTTACACATCTATTTGATGGCTTTTCTTTCATTTATAGAATACATTGTTGTTTTTTAGTATCAATTGAAGGGAGCCTTAGCGTAATGATAAGAGTTGTCATCCTATGACTTGAAAAGCATAGGCTCAAGCCATTGTCTGTCCTTTCCTCGGATTATGTGTATAGTGAGAGAGCTTAGTGCATTGAGCACTCTTTTTGTATCGATTATGATTTGAACCATTATTAAGAAAGACATTAGTCTCGCATGATCAATTTCAACTTTAGTATCGTCTAGGTTGTCCCTTGAATGCTAACTCGCACTATCAGAAATTGCAAAATATAATTATATGGATAATCAATGACTAGGTGTACACCATTATAGACATAGTATACATTTGTTGTCTATATTTAGTTTAAGCAGTTGAATGTCTATATCATGTACTTTTCTTGAAAATGTACCATAATTTTATTTTATTAGTTATTCTAATAAAAACAACATATAGTACTGTTATGGGGTAATATTTGACTTATCTATGTGATGAGATGTGCCTGTCCGCCGCGCACTAAGGGACCGGATAGATAACGAATCAAGTAGTAGTAAAAGAAATACTAAACTTTTGAAATATGAACAACAAGGAGTTTTACGTGAAACCTCGTTTCTCAAGGGAGAAAAACCATGACATGTCACACAAGATTTTTTTACTGCTTTCACTATTTACAAGCAACAAGTGATTACAGTTTACAAACGCTTATGCACAGATTAAAATCTTAATCCTACCACCTGTAATAAATCTATTACAGAATGTACCAAAGCAATACCTCTATTGTCCACTATATTAACAAAAATAATTAATATAGACTAAAATCACCACAACCCCAATTAACTCTAACAAAGCTCAAATGTTACTGCATGATGAAAACATGATTGGTTTCTTCATAATTTATATATATATCGTATACAATAGATTGTACACAAGTAGTACAATACTCAAAAGCTACGGATAATACCTCTATCAGGTCCCTCAGAAGTTTTTGAATAAACTTGTGTTCTCAAAAGACAAGATCCAACTTTTGTGATGGCGCTTGAATGTCTTGTCTAGGTTATTTAATGTCAAGTGAGGATATATTATCCTCTAGACAAAACAACCAAGTGTTCTTTGATTGTTGGAGTACAGTAATATCATTTTTTGTGCCCACCCACCCGTCAGATGAGACAGCTTTACAGTTGTTTACAAATTAGGCCACAACAAAGACATTCAACCCTGGGACCAGGTCCTGGTCCCAAAATTTGTTAAAATCATAAAACCACTGATGTTATAAAATTTTCCTCCTTTTTTATGACTACAAACAAACACATATTCAAGCACTCAACTGCATCTCTATCCTCCTGTCACCATTATTACACCATTTTCCCTATCACCAATTTTCCCATATCCCTCATTACAGAGTACAAATAATTCCCTTTTTTGACATCATAAAAAAGTTATAGCAGTACAATTTTACAATATCTTAGGAAAATGCATATAAAATTTAGCGCCAGCCGACAACACAAAACATGAGTAAGCAGGCAAATAGGGAAGAAAAGGCATAATAAAACAGGGCATTAGAATTAAAACAGGATAAGTATCAATCCAAACTATTTGTTAAGATTATTACAAAACAAAGATCGCAATGCCATGGGAAAAGAAGAGTTAAAAGGAGTAACACTTGGAGGATATTTAGGATGGAGGGTTTGTTGGAAAACACTGCATGAGAATATTCATCTGGTTTATTGCGTTAGGGTGAGCCTGCAATAATTGATTGGTAAAAGACTTAACTTCCTCATTCAATGAGGCATTCGACATTCTGTGCTCGGAGTTTGTCCATTTCACCCTATACATCAGGACTAAGACTAGGTCCCTCTGATGTTTCCTTTTGAAGCACGACCTAAGTCGAGTGATTTCCAATTCCTTTGCTTCTAGGATGCTGGTGAACTCATCATCTCTCGTTTAAGTACCTCTTGTTTTTTCAGTAGTTCCGAAACCCGAGAATTGGATTTCACCTTTCTTTCCCTGCACTCGCACACAATAAGTGTATTCATTGAGAAACCCTTCTTAATCTTCCCTGCGACTCCTTTTAGAAGAGGCACGTTGAAATGGTTGAACACTTTGTTCAGCAAGTACCCATAAGTCATTCCATGTTTTCCATCCTTGACTGTTATGATCCTGTGCATGTGTTCCAACATGATACCGGGAAGGTTAATGGCATCATATTTGTCAAGATTTCCATAAGAAAAAAGGTTTGCTAATGATGCAACTATTCTTTTCTCATTGCAAGGTAGCAATACTTTGTTGACAAATTCAAAGTACAGTTGGTGATCCCCTTTCAGATATTTCTTAGGAACCCCAGAACACTTAAGACCTTCAAATTTGTCTACCTTTTGAATATACTCATCTAATGGCGCACATCTTTCTATTGACCTAATCCCTTTGTACAGAACATCCAGGATGATGCTCAGAGTATCCTCACTCAAATGAATCTCTACCTCTTGCACTCGTGTATTAATAGTCCCATCTTCGAGCAGTTCAATCTTATAATAGAATTCATGAACTTACGGATCATGTCACTAAGGCACAGACCACTGAAATAATGCCCCCACTCCTAAAATGCTTCACAATCAACCACGTAGTTATGCTTACCTAGTGTATCTAGTATCTCTGGATAAAATAACTCTTTCCTTCAACACCTTTTGGGTTTTAAGTACTTCAATTCATTCTTCTCTTGTGAGTTCCTTTTCCCTTCTTGACAATAGACCCGGTCTATTTACACACTTTGACTTTTGTTTAGTTTTTTTTTAAACAGAAACTCTTTTGACTTATTTCCTACCTATGGTTGCATTTCTTGCTCTAATTTTAGTTGCTTTGAAAACCTTTCCTTCTACCTCTTTTTTTCTTTCGGTGACTACCGTTACAATGTCCTCAGACTCAGCCGCACTCATTTTTGGTTCCCTTGACGCATTGATAAGATCTTCTCTCAATATCCGTATCTTCAAAGACAACATGTTTCCTCTTTCTTCTATTGTAAATGGTTCGTGCTTTACTTTTCGCCTTGGCATCTCCCAATAGTATCTTTTGAGACCTACGAGTAGTGTAATTTCGAACAACCCATCTTAGCTTTTCCCTTGCCATCCTGGATACTTTCTCAGAGAGTTGGTTTTGCAGACACCGGTGTGTCTGGTTTATTTCCATGTTATTTTTTGAGGAATTCAGTGTTGAAGCTTCTTCTAGTGCATTTTCTCCCCTTCGTACCGTCCTTTTCCAAGTGAGAGGAGAAATATCTTCATCTTCCTCCCAATATTCTTGAACAAAATCAATAGGCAACCCAGCCTCAGGGGCTTGATCAAACATGGGCAAGACTTACTTATTACTAGATTTGGAGATTTGCATTCAGCTTCTAAGAACGGAGGGTGAATAACTCCCCTCATATCCGTAAAACATTGAACAACCCATTCATCACCGGCTACAAAAATGTTGGGTTCAGTCTCTTTCCCTACTAGTAGATTTCCATTAAACACTCGTTCAGATATGGTGGAGGATATGGGGCCTGATTGTGAAGTGGCATCTACGTCAGACGGATTGCATTTGTAGGATGTTTGACGACAAACTGTGCCGCTGAGTTATTTGAGGCATCTTTAGATTTACTTGGAGAGGGAGAGAGTACAAGAGTAGGTGAGGACTTGGCAACTTCATTTGGAGACGGACAAGTAGGAAAAGAGTTCTAAAGCCGCAGAGGCCAGGACTTTAGTTTGAGGGATTTCCGACTCAACAGTTTCTCCTATACCACACATAGGAATTGTAGGAGAATGATCTTCAAGGAGAGTTAGAGGAGAGAATAGGAAAGAACTAGGAGTTTCGACTTCTGAAGGAGTAAGGTCTTTTGGGGGAGAAGATGAATTTGACAAGTTTTTTACTTACAAAAAATTAGAGAGACATATTCAGAACAATATTTCTCTAAAGAAGGAGTTATATGAAATGAGTCTTTTTTAAGAGAAGAGGGTTTTGAAAGATCTTTTAAAGCTTAAATCGGGTCCCTAAACAGAAGTGGCCTTTGGATTTTAAAATGAATAGACGTTTCCTTTTAGAGCGGTGACAAGAGAGAAGGTGGCAAATGGGAAGTGATCCTTTGCATAATAACTTAACATAGTAAGGAGATACTAAACTCTAATCAGGGACCAGGTCCCTCTCTTTAAATTTGACTTCCACTACCCTGATCAATATGACTTATTCTTCCCTCTAGCTAGAATGCGATGAGTGCGTACCTAAAATAAGATACTTTGGTGAATTGATACACAATTTACAAAACAAAAAGCCACAGATACATGCACCGAGATCATAGTCAATGAGAGGGTCAATTGTATCAATGTTGAGAAATCACTTCAGTTTGAGTATCCCCAGCTTCAACCTATTCTTGTTCAACTATTCTCTAATTAAATCTTTAGTGAAGATGTCAGTTATTTGATCTTCTGCCTAAAAGAACTTTATGATAACATTTCATTTCTCAACATTATCTCCCAAGAAGTGATGTCTCACATCGACGTGCTTGGTTCGTTTGTGTTGAACCAGATTCTTGTCCATGTTTAAAACACTAGTGTTGTAGCACATAAGTGGAATTATATCTGTGATTACACCAAAATCTTCAATTTTTTGTTTCATCCATAGGAGTTGAGCACAACATGAAGTTGTTGTAACATACTCAGCCTCAAAGGTAGAAAATGCTAAATTTAGATGAGATTCCTTAGGATAGAATAGGACTAGGTCTTGAGTTCCCTTCAGATATCATAATATACTCTTAGCTACATTTAGATGAGATTCCTTAGGAGATGCCTGAAATCTTGCACACATTATCACGCTGAACATAATTCTAGGTCTGCTTAAAGTTAGGTAAAGAAGAAATCCAATGATTCCCCTATACATAGTTTGATTTACTTCAATGCTTGCTTTGTCAATGTCACACTTGGAGCTTGTACCCATGGGGGTGTCAATTATTTTGGCCTCCAGCATGCTGATTTTTTAAAGAAGCTCCCTCATATACTTCTCTTGACAAATAGAAGTACCATGAGTGGATTGTTTGATTTGCAGTCCTAGGATGAAAGTAAGTTCTCCCATCATGCTCATTTCAAACTCACTTACCATCAAGGAAACAAAGTCCTTGCATAAAGATTCTGACGTGGCTCCAAAAATTATGTCATCAACATACACCGGCACAATGAGAAGTTCCATCCCTCTTGATTTTAGGTACAAGGTATTATCAAATTTTCCTTTTTTGAGCCCATTTTCAAGAAGAAACTTAGATAATATCTCATACCATGCTCTTAGGGCCTGCTCTAGCCCATAAACGACTTTTTCCAACTTTGAAAAATGATTCGGTAGATCAATATCTTAAAACCAATGAGGCTTCTTAACGTATAATTCTTCCTTCAATTACTCTTGACATCCATCTAAAATAATTTGAACTCCATATGTGAGGAAAAAACAATTAGAATCCTAATAACATCCATTCTGGCAACTGGAGGAAGGTTCCATCGTACTCAATTCCATCCTCCTGATTATACCCCTGCACTACAAATCTCAACCTATTTCTTGTGATGATGTCATGTTCATCAATTTTGTTTCTATACACCCACCTGGTCCATATTATAGTTCTTTTTATTGGTTCCCTAGGAACCAAATGCCATACTTGGCTCCTTTCAAACCGATGGAGTTTCTCCTGCATTGAATTTATCGAATCAACATCCTTCAGTGCTTCTTTCACATTTTTTGGTTCAACCTTGGATATGATTGTTGAAAAAGCCTTGAGATTTCTTATCTGTGATATGGTATGCACTCTAGAATCTAATGGTGAAACGAGGTTGTCCATGGGATGAAATGACTGATGTTTCTAGCTTGACTTCTTTGTAACTTCAGCACCTGGTTCATCATCTTCAAAGTTTTCTACTTTAGCTTTATTTTTGTCTATTGAATTTGAGCAGTTTAGCTTACCTGGTCCCTCTTCAGAATAATCTAGAACATTTTCACCATTATGAGCTGCATGATGCGTGGTTTCTTGGAGAAGACTATCTCTCTGGATTTGAAGTAGCTCTTCATTTTCAGCTTCATCTTTGTCTTTTAGATTTCTTATTCCTCCAAATTCATCAAAGATGACATTAACAATTTCCTCGATGCATAGAGTTTTTTTATTGTAAGTTATGTATATGTTGCTTGTAGAAGAGTACCCTACAAAGACCCCCTCATCACTTTTAGGATAAAAATTTTCGAGGTCATATTTATGATTGTTGAGAATAAAACATTTGCAACCAAATGGGTTGAGATGACTGAGCTTAGGCTTTCCTTTTTCAGCATTTCATAGGGTATATTTTTAGAACAGATCTAATAAGACACCTATTAGTTACACAACAAGATATGTTCACTGCCTCTGCACAGAAGTTCTTTGCAAGATCAGAATAAATTGGTATAGTCCTTGCGATGTCAACCAAAGTTCTATTCATCCTCTCAACTACTCCATTTTACTGAGGGGTTCTAAGAGCCGAGAAATTGTGGTTGATTTCATGTTCAGTGCAAAATCCTTCAATTCGATAAATTTCAAATTTAGTACCGTTGTCTGACTTGATCCAAGCAATTTTGCAATGCAGCTTTGTTTGAACCCTTTTACAAAAATGTTCAAAACTTTAGCTAATTCGTCCTTTCTCCTAAGAAACATGGTCCAAGTAAATCTTGAGGAATCAACAACTATCACAAGAATGTACTTTTTTCCACCTCTATTCTAAATCCTTATATGACCACACATATCTATATGAAGAGGTTCCAATGGTCTGGTTTTGCTTACACTTTTTTTCTGTTTAAAAGAAGATCTGGTTTGTTTCCCTTTGACGCATGCATCACAAATCTTGTTATCTGCAAATTTTAGTTTAGCTAGACCATGAGTCAGGTCAGCTGACACAAGTTTGTTCAGAAGTGAGGCACTCACATGACCAAGTATTATATGCCACATATCAACATTGTCACTTTGAGCACTAAGGCACGTAAGATTATCTCGTCGTAACGAGTCCAAATTAGCTACATACATGTTCTAGAGCCCTTTTTGCGGTCAATATCACCTCCTGAGAAATCATATTGGTTACAATACATTTTTCATAACAGAATCTAACCCCATTTCCCTTGTCACAGATGTGAGGTACATTGAGCAAATTATACTTCAACCCATTTACATAGTGCACATCATCTATGGAATGCTCCACAGACTTTCTAATTTTTCCAATACAAAGAATGTAACCTTTCTTTCCATTTCCAAATGACACAACCCCACCTTGTTGTGCCTGAAGACAGAGGAAATTATGTGTTTCTCCAATCATATGCTTGGAACATCTTGTATCCATAAACCAGCATTGACCACTTACTCTCTTCTGCAGATGAAGAAAAACTTGTTGGATTTAGGAACTCACATGAGACTGAGTTCCCAAAAACTAGACAATGGCTTGATAAGAGACTTCTAGGTCCATAGCGGCAGTTTTTTATTGTTTAACTTGTCACTAGGACCAGGTTCTTTTATCCCTCTTCCTTTTAGTTTAGAAAACTTTTTCAAGCTTTCAGTCACTTTCTTTATGGATTCACAATCTCTTTTCAGATGAACATTTCTACCACAGTGAGTACATAATAAATTATCAGAGACATAGATATAGTTTCTATGACGGTTATAAGGTGGATCTATCTTCTAACATTCTAGATCTTTTCCGTTATTATATTTTTAATTAGTCAAATTTGCCATAATCTTTGAAGAGTTAGTCCATTTCAAAGATTTATTTAATTCATCCTAATCATGATTAAGATCCGTTTCTAACTGAATGTTTCTTTCTTGTACAACAACTAGTTTTAACTTAGAATTTTTCAAGTTCTCTTCTCGTTCCAACACAAAACTACTGAGCTTCTTCTTTCCATTTAGAGTAGTTTCAGATTTTTGCTTGAGTTGCAAATATTCAGCTTCCAATACCATCATTCAATCTTTTATTTCAGATCATTCTTTTAAACATTTAATTCATCTATAGAGTCAATCAGAACAAAATCGAGCTTCTTAACCTTTTGATGGAGTAAGTATTTATGTTACCTTTAAGGTCAAGAAGGGTTGCCTCTTCCTTGATGTATTCATCATTTATTTTACCATAAACGAGAAGAGAAACTCGAAAATGTCTTCATCTTCATTGACCACCATCATGAAAGTGCCTTCAGAATGTTCCTATTCCTCAGAATCGCTGGAGGAGTTTCTCCATGCAGCAATAGCTTTCTTTACCACCTGGTGTAATTACCCAGAAAATAATTTTTGGAAATTCTGAACTATTCGTTTAACTTTAATTAATTAGTTGATGAGTAATTACAAGTAATTGACTTAATTGATAGTTAGTGGGCTAAAGTGATAATTTACTTAACACCCTATACTATTTGACTTATATCTATTAAAAATAACTTAATAAGGTTTATCACTTTTAGTATATAATTATTTTAGAAAAAAAAAGAAAGGGAAGAAGAAATACTAACTTGTGCAAAGCGGCGGCCGGTATAGGAACCGACTTCTGCACATCTAGGTAATATTTCAGTAGATCTATTTAAGTATATAGTTATAGGTCATGTTATTATTATTAATATTATAATGTGATATGGTGAAATAAAAAGGAGAGAAGTTGGAATCTATTAATTATGTAATTTCATATGCACGCTGCAATGTTTCTGGTAATTAGGGTATTAGGATTATTATTATTATTTTGGTGGTAATGGTTAGTGTGTAGTGGTGACCAATGATTGAGGCAATCATTAGGGATGAGGTAATCATTAGAAATAAAGTATAACTTAAATTATGTTGATGGTTTTATTCTGTCATTCCTCGGACGACATAAGAATTGATATAACTTGTCACCGATTTGAGTTTTTACTTTTTGATTATCATACTGTGAATCAAGTTCGATAATATAATATGGGTAATTAAATCCTAGGTGTATTATATTGTATGAAAACTATTAGGATTGTATTATTGGGAGAAATTAAGACTTAACCCTAAGCTTGAAACTTAAAAAATTTATTATACATTCAGGGTGAGTTATTGGGTCTAGATTAGACACATAATAATACGAATGCTGTTAGTTTCGAAATCTTATCGTGGTCATTTATTTGAATAGATTGCTTTGAGTTGGAAGTTCAACGAAAAGGGAAGGTTCAAGTCCCGGAGTGAATTCTTTGTTGATTGAGGCAAGTGGATTTCTAAACCCTTGTTAACTGTATGGAATTCGTGTATTTCTTTATAATATGTGTTGGGGGTAATGAGACTTGATGATGGGTTGACTTGTCCACATTGATTAATTCTAATGATGAAAAAGGGGTAATAAAAGGCAACATGATTAATTGTTTGTGTGTGATGTGTTGAGTGGTTTGAAAGGCTTGTTGAATCATTGTTTATGTTGTGTCATGATTGTGTGGTTGTGAATTGTGCAATGTTATGAACATGGTCATTTCCTCATTATTTGTGTGAACATGTCATTTGCATTGTTCGGAGACATGGTTGTGACAAATGTTACGTGAATTGAGAAAGAATAAGAAATTAAAGAGGATGTACCATTTTGAGGGACGTATCGCACGCTGCGATGGATACTATATTTTGAAAGACGTATCGCGCGCCGCGATGGTTACTATTATCGAGGGTCGTATCGCGTGCCACGATGGATGCATGGACAGATATGTCCCCCATGGGTTCCAGACTGAGAGACAACGGGTGTGTATCATTAGGTCAGACATGCATCACTATACTTGACATTGCATTTCATTGCATTTTACTTCTTTATTATTGGTGAACTTGATCTTGTGTGTTGTTGATCTTGTGAGTTCCTTTCCGTGGAACTTGTGAATGATGAATATTGAGCTTGTTGTTGAAGATATGCAATTGTTAGAGTGTTGTTGTTGAGGATATGAAGTTGTTGTTGTTTAGGGTATGAAATTGTTAGAGTGTTGTGTTGAGCTATGTGCTTTGTAAACTGTGAACTATTATGTTGGGCTGGTTTTATGCAGGTTGTAGTTGTGGAGGTTGTAGTTGTTGAATATTGAGCTTGTTGTTGAGAATATATGATTGTTAGAATGTTGTTGTTGAGATATGTGCTTGTAAATTGTGAACTGTTAGGTTGGGCTGGTTTTATGCAGATTGTAGTTGTGAAGGTTCGGATGGGGTGTTAGGAGTACTCGTATTCCATCCCCTTAGCTCGTGTTTAGAGGTTTACTTGCTGAGTACCATGTGGTTTGGTACACACCCCTTCCTACGTACATCTTTTATAGGTTACTAGCCCAAACCTTTGTAATATTTTCTATTCTCCTTGTCTGAGGCTTCTTGTGGAGGTTTGTGAGGTAGCTGCTTGTCATTTCAGCGGACCTTCTTTCTTCTTAATTATGATCTTGTTCTATTCTAGAAACAAGGTCATTTGAGATTTGAGTTTTCTTTTGAATCAATTGTAATACTTTAGAGGCTTGTACACGTGACAACCAGATTTTTGGGGTATTTTTGAGTTGATTATGAATTTTTCCGCATTTTATTGTAATGGTTAAGTTTTAGGTTGACTGGTCTTGGTGAGATAAGACGAGTGCCATCACGTCCATTTTTGGGTCGTGACACCTGGTCACTAGTTGCTTTTCTTCCAGAAATTTTAGGGACCTAGTCCCTACTATTTTCTTAATCTCCTCCAGCCTTGGCGTACTCTTTGTAATCAACCTTGTGCATTAGCGAGTCTCTCATGAAGTGTCATGGCTTTTCGCACTTGTGACAGATATCATTGACATTTGCTGATCGACTAGAGTTTCCCTTCCTCAGAATCCTTCCATGCTTTTTGACTATTTTCTAAAATCTTCTTGTCAGATAGGCCATCTCCTTATCATCTTCCGACAGGCTACTGCCAAGGACTTGTCTTTCCTTCCGTCCTTTTTGGAATTATCCTTGTTTCTTGTTTAGTTCATATGTTTGGAGATTCCCAATCAGCTCATCCATGGTAAGAGTGTCTAGGTCCCTAGCTTGAGTGATCGCATTTACATTGCTTTCCCATGATTTGGGAAGAGCTCAAGAATCTTCCGAACATGCTTGCTTGGATGAATGGATTCACCAACTAATCAAAGCTCGTTTATGATGTAAGTGAATTTTGTGTGTATATCATGAATGGTCTCTCCTTCTTACTGAGTAGTGAGTATGTCCAATTTTGATTCCTTCACTTGGATGGTTCCTTCATGGGTTGTCTTCAGACAGTCGTAGGTCTCCTTGGTTGTTTCACACATTCAGATCATGTTATATTGGTCTGCACCAATTTTATAAACCAATAGATTCTTGGCTTTATAAGTCTTTTCAATCTTCTTTCTGTCAACTTTATCTTATTCTCTTCTAGTTTTAGGAACCACCTGAGTTATCTCTCCTTCTTTGACTTCCTTAGTCGGAACATGAGGGCCAATGAGAATGATGTGCCATATTTCACTCTCTTCTTCCATCATATAGCCATGCATTTTAGTTTTCCACTAACTGTACTATGTACTGTCCGTAAACACGAGGGGGACATGTGGTAAATTGTCCTTCTTCTAAGCTTTGTAAGGCTTCCATCTTTGCAGGATACTTTCTTTATGTTAATTAGATAGAAAGTTCTGCTCTAATACTAATTGATGAGATGTTCTAGTGCACCGCGCACTAAGGGACCGAGTTTATAATGAATCAAGAAGTAGTAGAGAAATACTAAACTGTGAAATTAGATCAACAAGGAGTGTTCGTGGAAACCTCCTTGCTTAAGAGAGAAAAAACAAGACCTGTCACACATGATTTTCAACTGCGTCCACTATTTTTAAGCAACTTATAGATTACAAACCCTCATGTACGGATTAAACTATTAATCCTACCACCAATAATAACTCTATTACAAAATGAGATGAAGCAATACATCTATTGTCCACTATATTAACTAAAAGTAATTAATATAGACTTTAATCACCACCAGCCCAGTTAACTCTAACCAAGCTCAAGTGTCACTTCATAAAGAAAAAAATGTTTATTTCTTTATAATTTTGAAATGTAACGTATATAATAGATCGCACACAAGTATTACAATACTCAAAAGGTACAGGTGATAGCTCTATCAGGTCCCTCTTAGGTCCTTGAATAAACTTGTGTTCTCAAAAGACAAGATAAAACTTGTGTGATGGTGCTTGAATGTATTGACTAGGTTATTTCATGTCAAGTGAGGATATATTATCCTTTGGAAAAAACAGCCTAGTGTTCTTTGACTGGTGAAGTAAACTGATCTTGTTTCCTGTGTTCACCAACTCGTCATATAAGACAACTTTAAAACTATTTACTATTAGGCCACAACAAAAACATTCAACTATAGGATAAAGTCCTAGGTCAAAGCATTTTTTTAAAGTCACCAAAACATTAATGTTACAACACTGCAATTCTGGGGTAATTTCAACAATAATGTTGGCGACGGGATATAGCTTCATATACTAATATTCCGACTCATTATAGTATAAACTTTACAAAAGCATTATAGACTCATTAGAAACTTGACTTTGTGAGTTTATATGATAGATGGTTATTTTTGGTCAACTGTTTCTCTTGTCATTGATGTTTGATGTATATAACCAACTGTTAGTTGTCTTTTTTGTATTGATTGAAGGGAGCCTTAGCGTAACGATAAGAGTTGTCATCCTATGAATAGAAAGACCTAGGTTCGAGCCATTGGAACTACCTCTACTTCTTTCGACCATGTGCATAGTGAGAGAGCTTAGTGCAAAGAGTTATCTTTTTTTGTTTCTATTGGGATTTTAACCATTATGGAAAGAAGAAATATTAGTGTCCAATGAACAAATCAAAATTTTTTATCGAATAGGTTGTCCCTGGAATTCTAACGGTAATAAATTGACACAATGAAACAGTAACTGCACTTGTATTTATAAGCTATAACTCAACATACAAGTAGTAGATGTATTGCATCTCTAGAATCAGAAATTACAAAGGAAATTGCAGAAGTAAAATAGCTAATTACTAAAGAAGAAGAAGAAGAAGACGAGAAATTAGACAGAGAGAAAGCAGGACGAGAGATATAGACTTTGCCTAAGCATGATTATGATACTCTTAAACTATTCTTTCTACCTATGTGTCCTTTTAAACTAGCTGTTAATTGGGCCTGGATCCCAAATAAATCTTTGTGAAGGGCTTATGGTTCTATTTCTCTTTCTTAGCCCAATAGTTGCTTGTGTGGCATCCCTATAGGTATCGACATTGTCTAACATGTAGCGTACTTTCACTTTGAAATAGATGAACTGATCATCAAATCCGAGAAAACAAAATGTTGAATCGAACAGTATCAATTTCTACTAGAAGTTATTACAAGTAGTTTGCTTTTCACTTTTCAGTTCACTGGAAAAGACTAATAGTAACTCCTTTGTTCATCTAATTTTTCATGAATCATTAAATATAAATGAAGAGTTTGCCATATGGTCGTTAAATTATGTACATGATTTTAGCCTATAATCTATATTGAGTTGGTTCGACTTCTCAATTTCTTCATCGTTATGGAATAAGAAAGAAAAGTTTTTTTCTAAGTGAGCAAGTTCGTATTACTTAGATATAACTAAGGAAATTTTTAATGCTATAACTTAAGATCAAATCCAAATGTTAGGCTTCTACTTCTACCTTTATGTAAATAAAGTATGACCATTTAATTATATATTTAATTAGAATTTAATTTAGTGTGGGGCTAAAATATTTAATTCAAATTTTAAGTCATGAACATCTCACTTTCAGTATAAAATATAGTATAATATATGATATCATGATGATGACGTATGGCTATGTTTGAGGATGTTCCTATGTATTGTAATATACAATATAAGTCAATTTTTTACTAGCCTTAAATCATGACAGTCATTTAATGTCTAACTAACCAAAATAGATAGAGTTATGGAAAGAAATATAACTTTTATACCATGAAAATCTGAAGTGAGACTTAATACAATTAATATTTTAGTTATTTTAGTCAAGTGAATAGGCTATAAATCTAGCAAGAGAAAGAACCATCTCCTCATTCTCATTAATAACTGTTCTTCTTTCTTTCATTTTTTATCAGCTCCAACAACTTCACAAGGAATCATCATGTCTGAAATGCTACTTTCAGAACAAAATCAAGAATCTGAAGTTGAAGAAATTTGGTTACCTATCTTCTCTCCTCCACATGACAACTTCAAGAACAATCTACAAAATGAAGAATCAATCATTTGTGAATCTGGAAAAAATAAAGTTGCAGACAAAATAGAGGACCAAAAAGAACAAGATAGAATTATTTTAAAATTATTTTTTCACATTCTTTAGAAGAAAATAGTATATGTGAATCATTTGTGTAAAATTAGGGTATATATAAGTCACTTTCATAATGAGGGATACATTAGCTCTAAATGAAAAGTTGAGGGGTATATCAAGCCCTTTGTATTATAATATATCATATAAGTCAAAATTTTACTAGCCATAAATCATGACAGATTAGTAGATGTTTTACCTGAAAACCAGATAATCTAGAGTAAATATACAGATAGAGTTATAGAAAGAAATGTGACTTCTATGACATGAAAATTTGAGGTGAGATCTAATAAAATTAATATTTTAGTTATTTTATTCAAGTGAATATGCTATAAATCTAGCAAGAGAAAGAGCCATCTCATCATTTTCAGTAACAATTGTTCTTTCTTTTTTACTTTATTAGCTCCAACATTTTCACAAAGAATCATCATGTCTGAAATGCTACCTTAGAACTAAATTAAGAATCTATAGTTTGGTCAGATATCTCCTCTCCTCCACATGATCACTTCAATAACGATCTAAAAAATGAAGAATTAATCATTTCTGAATCTACAATAGATAATGTTGTAAACGAAATAGGGGACCAAAAAGCAACAAAAAAAGGAAAACTCCCAGCATTTGAATTGTATGAATTGAAATGTGTATGTCCAAAAATTGAAGAAAAAGGAAAGTCCCTCATGACTGAATTTTATGAATTGAAGTCGATCAATAAGACTGCCTTTTCAAATCTTATACAAGGTGTCAAGGAGGAACGTCCGAAATTAAGTTATAAAAGAATATAACTATGTTAATTATCATGATGTAGTTATTTTGAAGTCTATCTATCATTACTTCCTCAACAACAAGGTGATTCCATATCTTTAAATTATTCAGAGAATTTTATCAATTACACCGAGGCTTAAATTCTCAACTTGAAATTTAGTGGCCAAGCCTTGAAGACTAAGATCATTATGTTAGAGAGACGTTTCTTAACTATTTTGAAAATTGTAGGATATGACCCTAATTTAATCAACCCTATTCATCGTGAAATTTTTGACTTGTCTATGGGTTTATGGGGTTAAATTGGGAGACTATTATCAAGTTGGCAAAGAGATAGATGAAATTGATGACAATTTGAGAAACTAGAAGTGTTGATCCATTCTTAAATTTTTTTGGTCATTGTCTTCATAGCAACATTTTGAATTGTTTGTATTTTTCATTTCAGCTGAAATTTTATTGCGGGATTGGAGATGGTAAAAGATTATTTTAATTTGATGTGAAAAATAATTATTTTTCCAAGTTTGATATCTTGTGCTCAACTTATAGAATCAGATACATATGTTAATTAATCCTCTCTTCTTTCAAGGAAGGAAAAAATAATAATGGAATGACATAGTTTAACAACACCAGCAGATACATGTGAAAGCTTGGAAATGAAGAGTAATACAATGCTCCTAAATAAATAGAAATGTCTATGAAATCAATAGAAGGCCGGCATTTTGTCCAATTGAGGGAATTAGTTGCTATGGGTAAATCAAGAAAAGATACATTGTCCGTATATATATATATATATATATATATATATATATATATATAT